>BQNB010079727.1:7882-25300 GCA_026074375.1 Tanacetum coccineum | reverse complement strand
TCCGCGAATGCTTAGTCTAAAAGTTAAGGAACAAGCTAGAGCTCAACACGCTCGATCGAGTCAAAATTTATTCTTATTCTACCCAGCAGGAAAGTCAAAATTGTGACAAAACATTTATTTTCTTTTTGAAAATTTTTAATTTTTTTCATTTTTTTGGTATTTTGGTGGTAAAAACGGGATTACATGAAAACAACGGCTGCAGGCACAATCAAATCGATAGACCCCCCATACTAGAATTAAACATTGTCCTCAATGTTTTAAGAAGGGTTTATACGTAGATCTAAAGCCGTTTATTAAGTGTGCTTAAAGATAAACGTTAGTTGATAAGATTTGGATATTAGATTCCCAAAATGAAGCTGAGGATTTGAAGCTTGAGTGAACGAAGGACAAAAACCGTGAGCACGAGAGGCTTCAAAAATCCAGGCAATCCTGGACATACAACACAAAACACGAAACACGAGAAATGGAAGAGGCGAGCCTCTTACACAACACACTTATTCATTACTACTATATAATTATATTAGGATAAGCATGGGTTACCACCCACGAAGCGCTTGTTTTTGTTAACCGAGTCTTGAGCCTGACTCGATCCCCCATACTTGAGCAGGTCAAGGAGGATAGAAATGGAGAAACGGGACATTCAAGATAGGAATGTCATCTCCATAGATCAACATCAGGCTTTTTTGATGAAAAAGCTTGGAAGCTTTAAAGCCCTGATATGATGAAGAAGGAGGATATTTCTCCTTTGAAGCAAGAACACCGTGATTGAAAGCTTTGTCTTCATTTTCGGATGAAAATGGAAGTAAAGTATCAATCACGGGGGAATGAGTAGTAAGAAATCTCGTGGATTCGACTTCAATGCATATCCCCGGATCGTAAATCTTGTTTCTATCTCCGAAAGGGGAAGAAACATTAAGATCGGATCCGAGATCATTATGAGAAGGGATGAAGTCGAAATCTATAAATATTAGGCACATCAACGGGGATGTCTTCCACCACATCAATGGTTGAATCTCCCGAATCGGGATAATCAACATGAAATGATTCGAACTCGGGATGGGAGGTAGAATTATCGTCATCTTCCGAGTCGAAATCATCACTCTCAATACCCGGTGGTATTGATTTATCACCATCAAGAAAAATGTCAATCTCCTCCATAAGAGAGTCACTATCCTCGACCGGGATAGGAGATGGAGAGAAAGACTCGGTAGGATTTTCAGAATTAAATTCTTCCGGAGGGCGGGGAGAAGAGTTGTCATAAAGCAATCTCTCAACAAGATGAATTTCACCTTCCGGATCAAGGTTGTCATCATCAATTCCCGGTGGAATTGATTTGAGAAGAGTGAGTTCACCGGCGAACTCATCAAGAAGAGAATCGATCTTTTGAGAATCATTAATCGAAGTATCTCGATGAAGCAAAGATTCTAAAAGATCGGATTTGGCATTAAAGCAAAGATATTCAATTCCCGGTGGAATTGAATTGGTATTTTCTAACACCTCATCATCAATTTGATCAACCTTAGTGGAAGTGATTTCTTCATCAAGATCAAAGAGAGCCTCCTCATCACAAGGCATCATCATCATTAGCATCAACAAGAGTTAGAGAAATTTGTTAAGTTATCACAACTAGCCACACACACTCACTTTCGATTATCGGAGAAAACCTCGGCTCACTTTGGGGTTGGGAAAAGGTTCTCAACACTAACTTGTTGAATTCGTCTGATTCGTTCCGAATTGTGTTGTCGAGATGCTCATCCTCATTAATGAGAGAGTCAACGGCTCTCGGTTGATAACGCAGATAGTGATTGCAACACACGAGGAAGTCCAAAATAAAGTATCTTTCAGGGATAGAAATTTCCTCTCATCAGTCATCATCGTACAAACGGGAATCATCCAATATCATACTTTAGCGCTTGCTCTTCTTCAATTCGCTTTTCTTCTTCCTTTTATTTGTATCAATTGACCAACCATGTCCACACATGGATGTCATTTGCTCCATAAGCCTTTTTTTGAGAAATGAGACACTCATTTTTGAGCATGAAAATCTATTTAACATTGGAATTGGATGATTGAATGGTATAAATTGCGGGTTGAAATGTCAAAACCAAAAAATTAGAATCATAGCAAGAATTAGCTCATGATAATAGTCTTTATTCAGCGGTTGACATTGAAAAGTCTCATGAGGACCCCCACAATCTTCACAACAAGATATTGTAGGGAAAACTCGGTGAATTTTTTGGGAAAATATCAAAGTTTTGATTGAACCACGGGTCCAGGTTTGTAGACTCACGAGACATGAGGATGACAATCGTTACCGTAATGAGAATCGTTCCACATAACTCACAAGAGTATGTATGTTATTGGGTTGTGAAGATGAGTTTGGCAACACTTAGAGAATCGTTAAAAGTACATGAGTTGAAAAATTGATTGTGTTCCATGTCCAACAGTACAATAAAAACAAACTCCTTCAAAGTTCCAGTAACAACCACATTGTTGGCATGTACCAAAAAACATGGTTGTTGCAAACTTTGCAATTTCGGTAGGATCTCATTAAGGTTTTGATTGTAGCATCGGAATTTGCGGTGGACAATTGTAACCATAATGAGCACCTTTCCCACAAGACTTACAAGTACATCGTTGACAAAAGATATCGTCTAACGAATCACCACACTCGTAACAACAATTGTGGTTAATTGTGGAGGACTTTGTGAAGAATTTATACTGGGGCCTTGTTTGACAACGAATGGCTCTTGATTAACAAAGTAAAGTATTCGTCATCGATGACTTGGATGTGTCTTGAAGTCTTGAAAAACTTCCTCCAATGTCTTTCGTATTAAGAGCACTTTGTTCCAACATAATAAGACCATGACTTCTTTATATATTTTATATTTTATTATATATTATATATATTTACGGTGTGAATCCGGCACGATCAAACAACCACAGTCTTTAGTGTGCAAATTTTCACAAGACGAACACTCTTTAATCGCGTAAAGGGGATTTAAACGATAGTCGAATGACACCATAAGAATTAAACAATTTAGAGGGATAAGAAAAGAATTAAATAAATAAGAAGGTAAAGAGAAAAAGAATTAAATGAATAAGAGGGTAAAGAGAATAAGAATTAAACGAATAAGAGGATATAGAATAATATTTATAGATTTTTCAAATAATACATAATGAAAAAAAAAATTAAAAATAATAAAGAAAAATATTTTTAGATTTTTATTTTTAAGATAAAAGAAAAATATTTTTGGGTTTTTTAATATTTATAATGGAAAAGAAAAAAATAAAAATAAAATAAGAAGAAAAATATTTTTGGATATTTTTTTTATATTCTTTTATAAGTACGAAAATAAACTTTCCGAAGAAAGGATCTTCAAGGCACGAACACGAACAATCCCGTAAAAATCGCTACACCTCTCCCCGGCAGCGGCGCCAAAAACTGATCTGTCCAAACTAACACGTATAAAATATATAATATAATATATAGATACGTAATAATAAGGATAGGCCAATTATAGTATAGTATAGTATTACCGTCGGGTTCAAGAAATTCACTTTTAACCAAAGCGATATCTCAAAAACCTTACGGGTCGTTTCCTCGACGAGAGGTGAATGGAAATCTACGTTCAAGTTGTAAATCGAGCTTGAATAGCATAAAAGTTTTTTATAATAAAGCTAAAATAATACTAAAACAGACATGCTCGCTAAATAACAATAAACGACAATGACAACAATATTTTTATACTAAAAATTAAACTAATATTAATTCTAAGATAAAAAAAACTAAAAGATTAAACTAAAAATTATCTAAAAATATAAATGACGAAAATGCTTGCTAAGTGACGTGAAATGTTCATTAAGTGCGGGCTTAGGTTTAAAATCCTTAAAAAAAACAAGTTTCAAGAAATTAAATGACAAGTAAAGTAAAATGCTTTTTAAAATAAATGACAAGTATTTAAATTGCATTAAAAGTAAATGACGGTATGTAAATTGGAAAATTCTAATGACTATTAATTTTTTAAACCTTTTTAAAACCGCACTTAAATTCCAAATCACTAACCACTTAGCAAACACAAGTTATTTACTCACTACTCATAACGAAATTCAATTTAACAAACATAGCATTTAACGACAAAAATAAATCTACTCTAAGCATGGCAACTAAATGGACAATAATAATAGACATGTTAAAATAAAACTACAACTAATAAAATGAAAATACTCGCTAAACATGGAAACTAATCTAACAATAAAAAGCATAACTACGCTACGGATAACAACTAAAGCAACAATTATAATGACTAAGCTAAAAATGGCGATAAGCATAAAATAAAGAAATAAAATAGATGAGAAAAAGATGAAACCCGGAATTAGCTCGACGTGACCCGGAGACAATAGATATGAACACATACTCCATAGTGCGAAATAAAACAAAACTAATCCAAATCCCAACCCATAACGCCATAATTTCCAAACGAAAATAAGCTAACATGCCGAATAACAAATCGAACCAACTCTCTCTTTTTACACCTTAACCTCATCAAACAAAATCCAAACCAAACCAAACTAGCTACAAACCGAATTCCTAAATCTAAGATATAACCACTTCTATATTTGTTGCAGGCTTCGATAAGGAGAAAAAAAATAATAAAATAAAAATAGAATAACAAGACAAAGGTGTAAAGAAAAATACTACTACTGCTACTCGTAATATTAATCTATTCTATCCTACTCTAAATCTTCGAAACTAAAAAGAAGAAAATGAGCAGTAATCAAACAAAATTGAGGTATGGAAAACAATATCCTCCCTACGAATGACAAAATAAAAAATGTATATAGAATGAAAAGATAAGATCTGTTGGTACACACGTCTGCTCTATTCTACCTAACTAAAAAATAAAAATATAAAAATGACAATCAAAATGACTAAAAAGGTAAGAAGTTACGTTCCCATCTGCTGCGTCCCTCTTCTTTATAGTCTTAAGCCAAAATCCACCTGGGCTTAATTTGTATTTTATTGTTGGGCCAACATAAATGAATTGGGCTTTTGATTTCCAGGTGGGCTGAGTTTGGGCCTTTGTAGCTATAGAACACCAACTGGGCCAGAATTTGTTATGGCAGAGTATACATGTCTTGGGTCTTTTAAATATGATATGAGGTCCGGGATATCCGACCCATGTAAATTGGATGTTCGTGAGCCGACCCAATAAAAGATAAAGTGTCACCGTTTACTATCGAATGATAATATCTATAATTGATATCAGGATTTATTTAGTGAGGATGTTAAGAGATGGGCCTCGTAGGCTCCTTTTCGAGTCGATCTGTAATGTAACGCTCCCGGATACACATTATTCCGCTGCGACCCAATTTGGGGGTGTTACAAAAACTCTCTTTAATGTTGCAAAATTGATTTAGTTTGGAACATAAGTGCATGCTTGTGTTATTACTAACATACCAGATGTCATCCCAGTGCCCTTGGTCTGTGCCCTTGATCATGCATTTCGTTGTAAAGTGAATCCATTCTGGATACTTCAAACTTACTGTAGGTTTTGTTGTCATGAAACCTTTATTTATTACTTTTGCAGTCTCACTTGTATTCCCTTTTTTTTCCTTCATCATGTTCCTTATTCTTCATAGGACAGTTTTTGATAACATGTCCTCTTTGTCTGCACTTGAAGCACTTGTGTTTCCTATTTCTGTTCTGTGAGATGTTATGGGACTTTGGTTGATTGATAGTAGAATTATACAATTCTATTTCTTCCATTTTTCTTCTCAGCATCTCCTTGCAATCATGTGTGATTTGCCTTATGCGGTTTCCAAGTTGTGCTTCCTTTTCTCTTTTCAATTGTCTTTGGATGAAGTCATATTGTAGTCTCTTTCTTAGAGGTCTCCCAAGTTTGCTCTGATACCACATGTTAGGAAGGCCACAGGCACTAGAACTTGGCCTTGACCATCTTTTCTCCAAGAAAGTGTTTGTGTTAATCATGTTTGGTAAAAGGGTGTTTGGTTTGTATATATAAGTCTGCAATCTTGCAGTATGCAAAGTAACGAAGTTTGGAGAAAACAAACAAGAAGGATGAAATTGTAATGTATATAAGGTTTTTTTTCTGATTGATATTGAAACTGTTATACGATCAACATATATATAGTTTACTAAGAGGTGTGATTGTGAAGGGTTATGATGGTTCATCATACGTGTTCACATTTAACCACCAAATAATTGTCTTAACTAACATTCGGGTCTGTTGGTCTTTTGGCCAGACCTAGATTATATAAGGCCCTTAATCTAATTGTTCACAGGCCTAAATACAGATAAATATAAGTTACATATTAATAAGTAAGACTTTATGATCTTAGATTTTCCAACATTACTTTGATAATTGCATTCTAATATAACACAAGTACATCCAATTACTAATGTCTGTATTACGTTTTGTTACAACTCATTTCCGGGCTATGTTTATTTATATGAAATACATGTAGTTATATATACGCAATCCTGAAAAAGTTACAAGACTGATTTTGATTAGTTAGTTATTTAGGGGTCATTAATCGCTAACATTTTTGCTAACTCTATAAACAATAGAAGCAAACATTAGTTACACCAAAATTTTTTTAATTTTGATAAAACAGTAAAAACATCTATTTATTCACAATTTTCAATCTAAAAATCAATTTTATATTTTTTTTACATATGTATTTGACAACATTACATTTAATAAATCAATATCTAAAAAAACACTATATCTATACCCAAAAGGCTGTTTTATTTCACAACTCTTTATCTGCAATGATAAATTCCTACTACTGAAATCACTTTTCTTTTTAAACTAAATTACCCCCTACTATTATTGTTTCACGAGCCAGATAATAGTGTTGGAGGACACTAAAGAATACATAGCACATGCACCAGAGGACGAGAACATAGCACAGGACAGACACCCTTTTGATCTGTTGGTACTTTAATCCACCTTCAAATCTGAGGAACCCCATTTCTTACCTAGTGACGTTTAAAGTTTATATATATGGTTTTCTTGATAAAGTAGGTCTAATTTGAATCCAAAACTTAAAAAGTAAGGGCAACAATCACTTTTTTTTCGAAGTGCGCTTTCGAGGTGAAGTTTACATTAGCCGTTCTTTACCAATTTTTTAACAGATAAGTAATTAAACTTCAAACGCACCACGTAATCCCAATTCTGAAGCTATTATATTCAAGTGATCAACTCACCATAATCATAATTAAAAAATTACATATCAAACACATCCCCAAACACACACACATAGATGGTGTTGGTTTATAAATCGGCATGCCTTATGCAGTGTTGATAGGAATATAGAGCAACTGGGTGGAAAAGGTAACCTAGAAGTAAGAGGAGTGACAAGGTTTGGATCGAAGAGGAAGCACCACATAAGGTGAGATGCTATGTGGGTGGGCAGGCTTCGTATTTTACAACACCTAATGTGATCGATCTAGAGGGAACTTTATATGTCGACAAAATGGTGAAACGAACATTCAGGACCATAGATAATGTGGACTTGCCTCTTGCCAAGGGTTGTCCTAAGCAGGGCGTTCGGTAGCATTATGGTTTAAACTTTAAAGATTACTCTATATACTAGTTGGATGTTAAAGATCATCAGACACCAGACCAGATCACTGGACTCTCGAGGTGTCATCTATTGAGGTAGTATTTTTGCTGTGTGTTTAACTATTTTATTTACTTATCCTTAAATTTACACAACAGAGCAACCATACTGTAATGCTCATAAAAACATTTACAGATCTGAGCGATAATCCAGAACACACTAATTTTATGAGCCTTGGTTGATTTGAAAGTGAAGTACATGTAATACATTACCTGATTAAATAATAAATTCACTGCATGTAAATCCAACACTTCTCCGGTTAATTAATAATCAATCCAAAATACCCAATGTGACTCCGACTTAAAACACTTAAATTGAAAACAGTAAATGAACTCACGTATTTACAAGTGATCACCAGATATGAATCAAGTTATCCCATGTCACACACTATGGTCTGTTTAAGATTCACAAATGCATTAATTGAGCAAAAAAGGAAAAAAAGAAGTAGCGCGAACGCTTTGTTAGGCGGCCAACTTTTAGCAAATAGGCAACTTGTGATTCAAGCAACAGCTTCGAAAGTTCCCTTCTCCATCTTGTCATACATAGGAGAATAGATTCCATCTAAGATGATCACGACTCGTGGTTTTAAAATACGTAGCCATGCCATCCTGCCCCGAGGCATCGTACCTTTTAATTATTTCTGGCTGGCCCAATCTTATCCAACCTTGTGACCTACTAACTCCTAGAATCTTTTCCCACCATTGCTAATCAATACCCCAAAATACACAGCAAAAAGCATAGTAAAAAAGAACCATCATTATCTTCCTCCATGTGGTAACATTTTATTTTTACCCAGACTTGTAGTAACACTCCTAACAAGCTGTATACTATCTTATGCAAGATTGACCATGAATCCACGAGGCCATTGAACTCCACCTTTACACAATCGTCGGAAAACAATGCCGTTTTGGGTTGCTCTTGCTCTTTTAGGTATGGGGTTTCACAAAATAACCTGCATTTCAAATAACCAAAATAGATATATGAAAGAACTATCAGATTTACACTAAATAAACACCAGTCGGGAGTTACATTAGGTTTAAAAGAAGGTGGATTGACCTACGATAAGATCAAAAAGAGGGCGCCATGTCTACCTTCCCTCGTAAACTTATTTGGTAAAAGTGCAATGTATATTTCCTGGTTCCTCCAACACAATAATTCGCGTGTGTGGTTAATAACTAAATTACTAATATTCTTAAAAGAAACCATTAACCAGGTAAGGAAAGAAAATGGAAACAGAAAACTACAACTCTTAAACGGAACACCAATTTGCGGAGGCAGATAGCTAACTAGGCTAACTAAAAACTTTTTCCTCATGACCTTAACCATATCATCAATAACCTTCTCAATACGAGCCGACCCAATTTCTCCAGGATACACTTCACGTGCGGGTTGATGAAGCACCGGGGCACCCGCTGTCACAACGTGTGGCAAATCTGATTTTTCACTCGTAAAATAACGTAAAGCCAACATACATATAATAACAACTGCTATAGTTTTTTTCTTCTTTCCCAACCATGCCACCCAACCTTCTCTCGTCTGAGCACTTGAATGAGACCTAAAACCTCTAGTGTTTGTGATAAAGTACGCGCTAAATGCGGATTTGGTCAAGGGAAATTCTTTTCTTAGACTAGGCTCTCGTTGAGGTCGAACAACGACATTTCTAGTTTGAAGAAATGGCGCGGCTAATGGTTTTGACGAGAGGCGATGGGATAGTCTTCGGACCGCCTCCTTGCCCCTTGAAGAAATGGTGGCATAAAGAAGTTTGTTGTACATTTTTTATGTTGCTACACAAAATGGGTTGTTCTGAATATATCATTTTGATTTTGATATATGATAGTAGTTAGTTTTGATCCTGCTAAAGATGCTCATTGTACTTGCCCTGGCTTTTCTATAAGTCAGTTCTGTTGTGTGTCAGCGACTCACATTCAGGCAAATCACATGATCTCCAATTTTTACTTTCCATGCCATATATTACAAGGTGTATTGTTATCAAGACATATTGGTGTAATTATTTCTAATCATATTTAGAAAATATTGTAGTTATAAACACTATAATCTCATGACAACACATAAAAATGATGCTATGTAGTTTTGTTTATGAGGAAGATGAGGTTTCTAGCTAGTTATGTTATCTGCATGGTTTATAATTTTTTTCTTTCAAATTTTTTTTTGACTCTTTAATAAACATGTTCCAGCAGTGACAACATAATCTAGCAAACGTTAGATCATTATTCTCTTTTCGGTAACCATGTTTTCCGATCTTTTGGCCGACTAATCCACGGGGGTTTAAATCCATCGTCACACAGACTCAAACCAGATAAAGCCCACACCTTTCACAAGGTGGGCTGGCGTGACCATTTCAAGGTTGTTTACACCTGACAGGAATTGAACTTGAGACACCTCACACATTTTAGAGTAATAGCCACATACTTTTTTGCCACTAAGCCACCCACTATTCTTTTGTTTGATTTGGGTATATTTGGTCCAATTTGCATGGTTCACAAATTCTAATTTGGTTAATTAGATTATCTTTCTTTCAAGAGGAATGATTTTATTAAAACACCCAAAAATAAGCTAAAGACATACAAACACCATCAACCACCAACACGAGTCTAAAAACACCCAAAATCAAACGTTAATATTAGAATGTCGATACAACACCAAGACTTCCGATCAAGCGTTGATATTAGAATGTCGATTTGTGATGCACGACAAAAAGCGTGATTAAATAGAACCGAATATATCAACGCCTAACTCCATGACTTTATCCTCGATACGGGCATGACAAATCTTATTCCCCCATCTCAATACAGCCGAGAAGCAAACTTCATAAAAAGCTTTTTGAGCTAACTTCGAAAGATGAGTACGAAAGATACCATCAGGGCCGTCTCGTGAATTCCGATGACCCTGTGCCATGATTACATGAAGGCCCTACTAAATATCAACATTTAGATTCTTGCTTGTAATATCTGATTTTATTTTAACATATTAGCCAAATTCTTTCTCATCTAACTCTTCAATTTTTCTTTTCATTAAACGCTTTTTGAATGTTCAGATGTGTGCTTTCTCAATCTACGTGACACTATTTCTAAAACACATCGAAATGATAACAATAAATATCTAATTAGTATTTTTTTTTGAACGGCTGATAATATATAAAGAGAGACTTCTAGCAAGGAACTAGAAGCTCAAAAAAGACATAATATAGTCAATATACAAACATCATACAAAACATGACACATCCGAGCGCTTTACCCGCGAGGATGACAAAATGGATGAAAAAACTCTTGTAAAAACAAGAGGAAAACCCCCCACCAACAGAGGCCGAGCCACCGGTTTTCACTCTGAAGGTGTTTTTGGTGCCATCCCAAACAAGCCTCGAAAGAAAAATAAAGATGCATAAAAAGAAACAGACAAAAGAACCACCAGGAGCAAGCAAACATAGGAGACGTGAGCCCATCATCTCGAAGCATTACTTGAAGCCAAAATCACGTATGTGAGACAACCTAGCCTAGAGGCTAAGCATCTCCTACACATCGTTAGTGTCACGAGCAACTGTGTGACCAACTAGAGGCACAAGGAACAAACACAACATCGTCTCACATCATTAAATGGACCAACGTATCACACATCGAGACACGGTCGCTCACACAGAACACCGGCAAACACATGTAGCTCTGCGACGATACTTTCTAGAGCTATCTCAGATACTCCGTAGTCTCTCGTACACACATACCTTGAGACTATCTAAAACAATCAATAGTGTAGAATGACCAACGCACACAATGTGAATTGGACATGTTCTTGACGTAAAACTATAGACTGCTGCGCCTTTAACCACACCGAGCAGATGTAGAGCACTTGTACACACACACACATAACCATTCTCACATACATTCTCGTACGAGATTCAATGAACACACAACATCTCTTATTCACTCTAGCATTCACACACGTCTCACTCTAATTATGACATGTATCACGTTTGATACCTTTCTGCTACTAGGAGCGCGTCAACACCGGATGTGGTCACTACGAGGAATTGGAATTTATGCGGGTGATGGAGACACATATGGTCAATTGATTAGGTAATTGTGGTATGGTTTTTTGATGTCGCTCACTCACAATAAGTTGACTGCATCAACATTTACCGTTGGGATAAATTGGGTGGGTGTGAAAGTAATAAGCTTTGGATAGGGTCTAGTAGAAGTGTTTGACATAAATTATTGTTGAGGAAATATAGGATATATGTATACATTAAGTGGAAGTATTGATATATTTTAAAATGGTGTGAGGAGCAATAGTCCAGAGAAGGAAGTAATGGTGAATCAAATTAATGTGAAGAGAGGTGAGAGACGGAAAAAATATACCTTTATAAATGAGATACAATGTAGTCAGAGCCATGGACCAATAGCAAATATCTAATTAGTATTACGATGCTACCTTATAATATGGAGTACATAATACTAAAACATCTAATATTACATACTTCGAGTTAAATAAAAAGAAATAAATACCTAATTCAATTAATAAGTAGCTAAATAGTTAACAATTTAACTTGGAACATATACGCTTAAAAAGTTATTCTCCAAAAAGCAAATTTTTTAACAGAAAATCAAAGTAATAAATTTAAAGCATTACTGGATCGATCAATGGCAAACAACCTCTATGAGTTCACTTATATAACACATATATCGAAGCGCAATAGTACACGCTTCTACTTTGAGCAGTTTTTTTATTTATTCAAAATAACAACTAATGGCATGCGTTCGTCTGCGTTCTCTATACATATATAATGTACAGGGATTTGGGCTTAGCCCTTACGGGACCATAAGAAAATAAATTATTAGAGAGTATCAGATTCAGTTATATTAGTACTTGGTCTCTTAGGATAAAAAGATAAAATTATACACGTACATATAATAAACGATTCAAAATTTTGGTGGCCCTACTTTGATGGTGGCCCTGTGCCACCGCACGTGTCGCACTTGCCAAAAGCGGCCTTGGATACCATCAATTACAAACTTAACTAATAGCTCCCGACAATTGTTTTAAACCCCCCACCAACTAAAACATTTCAACCAAATTAAACGATTATCTCATCAAATCGAAATCTCACATTTGGACTAAATACATCATAAAAATGTTGTTTGTGTGTCCAAAATCAAAGCTTTGGTTAGAAACCAAATAAAGTGAAATCGAACGTAAATCGTACATTTATGAAGTTTAGATTAATCAAATACAACTGTTCGATTCTCAGTTGTACAAAACATATATATAGTCGATTTCAAAGAAAAATATATGTAACGAAACATGACAATTCTCACATAATAGTCACCTTTAAAAAGAATTCTAAGTACAAGGAATAATAGGAAAACAAGAAGAAAATTGTGGTTACAAGTTGGTTTATTCTTTTTCATTATCATGAGTTAACATCATGATGCATCATAAAAACGTTAAGGTGCGGTTAAAAGTTAGAAAAATCTTGATATATGATTATGGAGCATGAACATATTTGATATTTGTACTCATAAACACAAAAGAAACATTACAAAGAAAAATATAAAAGAAAATGTAAGTCGCAATCTTCAAACAAATAAATATAAGATAAATGCCAAAAAAAAGGGGTTATTATACAGAGAAGTTACTATACTTTCTCAAAAAGTTCGCTTAAGTTACTAAACTTTCATTTTGTTCACTTAGTGTCTAATAATGTGACATAAACGACACGTTTAAAATCTCGACGAAAAGGATTAAGAGACGAACCTTAACCTTTTCCCTCGACGAAAAGGATTAAGACACAAACCTTAACCTTTTCCCTCTAGAGAAAGAGAGCGGTTTGCGCAACATTTTAAAAGAAATATAACTAACCCTCTACATTCTTAATTATAAACACATTCAAGTTTTGCCAATGAATCGATGTGGGATTAAACGAAACCTACTTTTCTTTTGTTAAGTTTCATTTTCATTTGGGATAAAACCAACCGTCTACATTCTTGCTTTTCTTGTTTGTATGCATGAACTGTTCACATTTTCATTTCTTCTAAACTAAGGACAAAATACTACATGTCTTGTTAAAAGCAATTAATAAATTCTTTGAAAACAAGCATAAATTAAGAATATGTTGATATTTGGGGCACGAATTGTATGCTTTATTACAGATAACAAAAGCCATAAATGTCGTTATAGGGGCATACGTTTTATTAGGGGTAAGCATATCGGATCGTCGACCAGATCGGAAAACCGGACCGAACCGGACTGGACCGAACGTATTTCGGTCCGGTCCTCGGTCCATGCTTTTTGTTACATTCGGTCCTCGGTTCGGTCCGGTTCGGTCTTACCAAAACCCCGATGATTATGCCTTGTAGGATCAGACCGGACCGAAGACCGTTCCGAACCGCACCGTACCATTTCGGTCCGGCATTTTGGACCAATTCGGTTCTGGTCTTAGCCGATCCTGTCTTAGCCGGTCCGGTCTGGTTTTCGGACCATGAGCAGCCCTACGTTTTATGTAGAGATGGTAATGGGTCGGGGTTAGGGTTATGCAGTCATCCCTGTCCCGAAACTCGATTACCAAATTCATCGTAATCTTAAGGTAAATGTCAACCGAAACCCGATTACCAAATTCATCGTAATCTTAAGGTAAATGTCAAAAAAAAAGTCCAATATTGTGACATAAACAACTAATTTCCAACTTACCGGAAAATGGTTCATATACATTCTTTCAGGTAATTGAAAACCAAGATGTTTGTGCAACATTATAAACACATTATAACCAACCCTTTAGATTCTTAGTTATAAACACATTCAATTTTCCAATGAATCAATGTGTGAATTAAACGAAACCTACACTCTTCTTTTGTTAAGTCACATGAAAAGAAAAAAAACAACTAGTAATACGTATCGTATTGACATGTTAAGTTTTTGGAAGAACTGCAACTAGTGTTTAACAATTTGTATATAATGGCCAAGAATCAACTACGTTATTATTTTCTTCTAAAACGCTCTAAATCATAACGTTACTTCTATTCAATTAGCAATTAACTTTTTAAACTTACTAACCTAAGCAAATATAAATATAACAACTTTGTTACCAAACACTATATAATGCAAAACTATTATTTCTTCTTCTACTAGCATCTAAGAAGGGGTTAAAAGGTGTGCAAGTGGGTGTTCCACCGTGTGCCTTCATTTCGAAAAGGCCACATTTTTCTTAGTTTTACATATATTTCAAATTTGTATGCAATTTCTTTTTAATTTACAAGTATAATGAGACCTCTTTGTTGTTATCGCCTATGGCCACAAAAAATCACAAAACGACTCTACTGTTTCTCGTCACTCTAATATTTCGCCAAAAATACCATACATCTTAAACTAAGTAATGCTTACAATCAAAATCTTTGGACATGCTTACTCTCTCTGTTTGAGAATAATTATTTTAAGACAAAAACCTCTTGAATAATATTATCATTGATACTTACATTTTAGAAAATGATGATCTTTCTTTTACCTTTAATTTGCGTAGTTCTCAATAGCTAATTTGGTAAATTAGATTTTCTCTCTTTTAAGAGGAATGATTTTATTAGAACACCCAAAATAAGCTAAAAGAGATACAAACACTAACAAGCACCAACACGAGTAAAAAACACCCAAAATCAAAGGAAAAAGAAAACAAAAAAGCGCGATTGAATAGCACCAAATGTGTCAAAATCTAACTCCATGACTGAGTAGCAAACTCAATGAAAAACTTTTTGAGCTAACTTTTAAAGATGAGTGCGAAAGATAACATCAATTACAAACTTAACAGATAGCCACCGATGGCTATTTTAAACAACCACCAACAAAAACATTTCAACCAAATTAAACAATTATCTCATTAAGTCAAAATTTCACATTTGGACTAACCGACTATTTGATCATAAAATGTTGTTTGCTATCCAAACTCAAAGGTTTGGTTAGAAACCATATTAAGTGAAACTGAACAAAAATCATACATTCATCAAGTTTAGTTTGATCAAATATTTGATGTTTTGTTCACGTTTAGATTATAATTGATCGATTCTCGGATGTATAAAACATATAGTCAATTTCAAAAAAAAATGTAAAGAAACATGACAATTTTCACATAATAGTCACCTTTGAACAAATACTGACTATAAAGAATGATAGGAATGAAGTAGAAAATTGAGGTTAGAAGTCGGTTTATTCTTTTCTATTATCATCAGTTAACGTCATGATGCATCATGGTTAAGGTACGGTTAAAATTTGGAAAAATCCTTGATATATGATTGTGGAGCATGTAATTATTTGTACTCATAAACACACAAGAAATATTACAAAGAAAAATATAAAAGAAACTGTAAATCATAATCTTTAAACAAATAACCATGTGGTAAATGTCAAAAAAAAAATGTCCAATAATGTGACATAAACAACTCATAAACGTAAGAAATAAAAAAGCATAAAAGAAAATGTAAATCGTATTCTCTAAACATGAGGTAAATGTAAAAAAATGTCCAATAATTTCATTATCATGAGTTAACATCATGATGCATCATAAAATGCTTAAGGTGCGGTTAAGAGTTGTTATAATCCTTGATATATTATTGTGGAGCATGAAATTATTTGTACTCATGAACTCACAAGAAATATTACAAAGAAAAATAAAAAAGAAAATATAAATCGCAATCTTCAAACAAATAAACGACAAAAAAATATCCAATAATTTGAGATAAACGACCCTTTCCCAATCTGCACGAAAAGTGTTAACGTCCCCGCGAACCTTAACCCTTTCCGTGCAGATTCTGAAGAGAGCGGTTTGTGCAACATTTTATAGGAAATATAACCAACCCTCTAGATTCTTAGTTATAAACACATTCAAGTTTTGCCAATGAATCAATGTGGGATAAACAAAACCTACTTTTCTTTTGTTAAGGTCAATATGTGAACACCTTGCGTGTATACATGAATTGTTCATATTTTCACTTCTTCACTAAGGACAAAATACAATATGCCTTGTTAAACGTAGTTAATAAAATCTTTGAAAACAAGCTTAAAGAATATGTTTGATTCGTTATAACCCCTGAAATTGGGATCAATCATTATTGATTGATCTCATATCGAGTGTGTTAGACGATATCTCATCTTGGGATCTAAGGGTTTAGATCTGTTCTTATTCTCTCAAATAGATTTCCGTTTCCGTTTCCGTTTTAATACTCGCCACCATTAACCCCTTTTCACCTTGGTGCCTCTCAGTTGGATCGTATCTGAGCCCCCTTCAATCCAATGGGAAACTTTCGCACAAAGGAAGATGATGTATCAAGGATTTCGACATCGATTTTCGTCTCAAATTTCCCGGATTCTTGCTCTTCAAAAGATTTATTCCACGCGTGTAAGCAATACGGTCATGTGGTTGATTCTTTTATCCCATCGAAGCGGGCGAAAGATGGTAAGCGATTTGGTTTTGTTCGATTTATCAATGTCTTTAACGTCGAGAGATTGGTGAATAATTTATGTACGATTTGGGTGGGACGATTGAAACTCAACGCTAATGTTGCGAGATTCAATAGAGAGAATTTGAAGAGTAGCAGAAATGTTGATAAGACGGCAAAGATGTTTAATAAAAGTAGTCATAATACTTTTCAAAAAACCGATGGAAATAAGGGTATTGGTAATTCGTTTGTGAACTTTGGGTCCTGCTTGAATTCGAAAGTGCCAAGGTCAAGGACCTATTCAGGGACAATGGTGGAGCGTGCTCGTGGTTTTCGG
>BQNB010079726.1:0-30155 GCA_026074375.1 Tanacetum coccineum | reverse complement strand
TTAAGATCACCGAACGAGTAACATTTCAAATAGAGCCGAACGAGTGAAAAATCTCAAGGACCGAACGAGTAATTTCTTAGTTGGACCGAACGAGTTTTTTTTTCTAGCTTGAACCGAACTACATCAACCACGAGAACAATAACTTACAAGTTTTACCTATTTTTCGGTTTTTCGGTTTCGAGTATCGGTTGACTACACGACTTATAACTTAAACCGTTGTGTTCGTGATTCGTTTTCGATCAACGTGGTATATTTAATTTTTACCGACGATAACCGTACAACTCCGCGAGATCAAATATACAAACGTTAGCATTTTCTAAATTTAAAATGAAAGAGATGATGTATCAGGAGGGAAAACGTGTGTTTTATTAATTATAATTCGAATTTTACACTTTAAGCCCCTCAACTTCTAAACAATATTCATATTTAACATTTAGATTTTACTTAGTTTACTATTAACCCTTTCTTTTTTAAGCAAGATTAAATATAACATTTTACTTTCAAACTTTTTCATTTTTTTCACTTTTAAACTTTTAATTTTTCTTATTTTTTAGTTTTACATTGTAGTTTTCAAAATTTTCAATTTTAGCCCTTTCGTTGTAAGAAATTTCCCCGTTCATCGTTTTAGCTCACAAATCGTTAACAAAAGTTCAAGTTCTTCAACAACAACAACGATTTCAACATCAATTAATTTTTGTTTTACGGTTTCTTCTTGATTTTGTAAAATCCCGCGAAAGATACGATTCTTTTCTCGGTTTTAATCAATCCCGTGAACGTTAATTGATTTCAATCCACAACAACAATCACATCCACTTAAGATCCTACAAATCATTTTTCACTTCACAATTCACGGTAAAATGGAAACGAAAGATACCTTATCTTCGTGTTCGGAATCAGAAGAACAACAAATGCAACTAATTCAAGACAAATCAAAAGAAAGCTGCATGGTATCTTTTCAACGACTTCATTCTCACCTCAAGCGTCTTTCAAACAACGACTTAAAAGGAAGTCGAACCGAGAATGGATTCGGACGCGCGTTTGCAACACTCTTTGGTCAAGATTTTGAGATTTTTACAGGCACGATGTTCCTAAACATGGATCAACTTCAAAAGCAACTTGATAACAACGAATTTCAAGAGATTGGATCCATGGCTTCTTTTAAAGTACTCGAGACACAGTTTCAAATGTTCATCAACTCACAGATCTATTTAAATGATGAATATATTGTAATGACACGAAACTACTTTCTAGAATACACTCGACTCGATATTCCAGAATTCCGTGATACACTGATCCAAAACATGGATTATGTTAAAAAGTCGATTGAGAAAAGAGCGCTGCATAAAAGAGAGCATGACAGAAGGGTGCATGAAAGACAGACGCAGACGACAAAGGAAAAGGTTGATTCGAGTAAAGCATTGGATGCTAGTTTAGTTATCATTGAAAGCAATGGGACAGAATCACAAGAGCAGGATACAAGCAGCAGATCAGGGAATGATGCACATGTTGATGATGCAGATATCAGACCCATATATAATGAAGAGCCAATGGCTGAGGTACAAACGACTGCTGAAATCAATATCTTTGCTACAGGACAACAGCATACTGAGCAACCTGAATTCAATAATGAAGGAAAGGTTGACCAGAATGCTGAACAATGTCATGACACATGTCCTTTGCCTGCTAAATTAACTGATGACAAGACAACTGAACTCTCAAATCAATTACTCGAGTCTGAAAATGTTTGTCTCAAAAAGACTGTTGCCCAGTGTCAAAAAGATTTTGCAAAACTCAAAGCACATTGTATTAATCTTGAACTACAAATGGAAAACAATGTTTTAAAATCAGGGCAACAGAGTCAATTTTTAAAAGAGAAAAGTAATGAAGCCAAAGTTAAAAATGACATCGATGTAACTGAAACAATAAACATCGAATTGGAACATAGTGTGGCTAAATTACTTGCAGAGAATGAGCAGTTACATAAGGAAAAAGAGCACTTGAAACAGACTTACAAAGATCTTTTTGATTCTATCAAAAGGACACGAGTTCAGACCAAAAACCAAAATGACTCTTTAATGGCACAACTGAACAAAAAGTCTAATGAAAATGCTGATGTACTAGCTCAGATTCAGAAAAAGGGGTTTGCAATTGCAGCATTAAAAAATGAGTTAAGGAAACTAACAGGAAATAGTGTGAATACTAAGTTTGCAAAGCCATCAATCTTGGGAAAACCGGTTGGACAACCACTCAAAAACCAATCCGTTGTTAGACAACCGACTGCGTTTAAGTCTAAACGACCTAAAATTTCAAAACCACAGTTTGCCTCCCAAGTTGATGTGAACAACGACTTGTCAAAACCAGTCACTACACATTATCTACCTAAGAGAAGAGAATCTGCCCATGCAAAACCTCATTACATGATTGCACCTAGCTCATCTAGGTATAGCTCAAATGACATAGTTCATAATCACTACCTGGAGGAGGCTAAGAAAAAGACACAAGAACACTCTAGGAACTCTAGAAATTTTTCTGACTCCAAACATTTTGTTTGCTCGACATGTCAGAAATGTGTCTTTAATGCAAATCATGATTCTTGTGTTACAAAATTCCTGAAAGAAGTCAACTCGCGTGCTAAGGTTCCATCCAATAAGACAACAAACAAAAACAAACCCGTAGAGCAAATAAGGGTTGCAACGAAACCAAAAAGACAGATCCCAAAAGGACATAGGTTTTCAATCAAAAAGACTACCACTATGCATGAGAAAACAACAAGTCCTAGATCTTGTCTTAGGTGGCAACCAATGGGAAGAATTCTCAAGATTGTTTGTCTTAGATGGGTTCCAACAGGAAAGACATTCGCCTCTAGCACAACAAAGGTTGAAAGTGAACCCCCAAATGGTTCAAATGCAGATATCCCTAACCAATGTGAAAGCGAACAAGCTCTTAATGTCAGTGCAGGTACTCTCTTAAGTACAGGTACATCGTTCAATCCTACAGAGGAAGGACTCAGAGTTTGGTTGCTAAAAAGAAAGATATCTCAGAAAACAGGGCTTCAAGGAATTTTGATCTGATGATCATAAATGACGTTTGAACACAACAGTTCAAGCCTCGGTCGTCAACGATAAATGGTGTCTGCTGAAAATAACACTTCAGGCCCCGTTCCTCAATGTTCAAAAGACGTTTGATCGCAGCAGATCAAGCCTCGGTCTTCATGGCAATGACTTCTGATCATAACCGTTCAGAACTCGGAATTCAAGACCACAGCAATGAACGTCAGATTCGTCACAACAAGGGTTAGAATTTCTCTTCAGTCATTTACTTGAAGATTATTACAATCCAACACATGGTCTTGCTGAGGAAAACAACAATTGACAAGCCCGGCGAATGGCATCGTTTCAAGAAGCTGAAATTTATGCAATCCTTTTTGTATCACGGTAGCAAAAAGAAATTGGTGAAGTCTTCCTTATTCAACATTGATAATAACCTGATGCTGCATTCATACAACCACAAAGTCATGATAATCCGATTGGAATCCAGAGAATCATCGCATTAGAACAAGTTCGTGGAAATCCAACCATGCCAGTTCAAACAAGACGACAGGCTTACCACAGATCCTGAAATGTTAATGAATCACTGCTCAGCGTGAAGTATATGTTGAAACTCGAATAAAATAAAAAGAAAAAAAGAAAAAAAAAAAAAAGAACATTAAGGAGGCAATGCTGATTCGCATGGATCGAAGGAGCAATGGGCAGGAATGAGACGTCATCCAAAGTTATTCGAGCAACTAAAAGTCTGGTAACTAGTCGACAATTAGTAACCATTTGGGCAAGATGATTATTAAAGGTAAAGTGGTTATGGAAGAACAAGAAGATGAAGATCAACTGTAATTCGCAAAGCAAAGGCGCTGACTTGTAGCTAAAGGCTATGCTCAGGATAGAAAGAAGGTGGTTGGGGGGGGGGGGGGGTTGATTTTGAAGATCATTTGCACCAGTTGTTCCCCTGCGGCCTTGGAAGGCAGTTCGGAATTTTCGGTTGCCCACAGCAGCACACAAGTCATTTCCAATCTAATCAGATGGACGTGAAAACGGCATTCATAATGGTCCAATGAATTAGAAGGAGGGTTTAGTGTTGCTTTATGCCAGAAGGGTTTCATTGATCCAGATCATCAGAACAAAGGTCTACTCATCAGAGAAAACTTTGTATGATTAAAGGCACGCTCCAAGAGCCTGGTACGATTAACATATACAAACTTCCTGATGTCCAAAGGCTTTACTAAAGGTACAATTGACCCAACTTTATTCAAGATAAAATACAGGGAGGATATTCTACTTGTGCAAATTTACGTTGATGACATAATTTTTGGGTCTACAAACCCTAAATATTCAAAAAGATTTGAAAAATTAATGCACAATCGATTTGAAATGTCCTTAATGGGAGGAGAATGAAATTCTTTACTTTAGGACTACAATCCACCAGATCCCCAAATGGTATTTTTATCAATCAGGCCAAGTACGCTTTAGAAATTCTGAAAAAGCATAATATGGACAACTGTCACTCATTGGGTAATCCCCATTGGCTACAAAACCTCAAAACTTAGAATTAGACATGAGTAAGAACCCTTAGACCAAATCTACTTATCTAGTAAATTACGGTCACTCATAGTACTTGACATCTAGTATAACCAGACTTATGTGCAACATATGCTATTGTGGCAATGTTATTCAAGCACACCAACTCAAAAGCACTCAAGGAGTAAAAGACTCTTAAATACCTAAAGGATAGCCATTAATCTGGGACTCTGTGTTGAATCGGGCAAAGGATTTTGGGCTATGAACTAACAGCATTTTACAGATGCTGAAGCCTGCCTGATGGGCATTGATACACGAAAAAGGCACTTCTGGAGGGATACAGCTGTCCTTGGTGATAAAACTAGTAATTGGATGTCAAAGAAACAAAACAGACACTGCAATGTCTAACAGCAGAGGTACAGATACGTTGCAGCTATCTGTACATAGTTGTGGCTCAAGAATGTGGATTAGGACACAACGTTTCCAAGATTAGGCTTCAAACTACAACAAAATAACCGTTGTGAATTGCTGACTCTCAGATCAGCCATAGCAATCTCATGCAACCCCGTACAACATTAGCGAACAAAGCACATCCAAACTCGGTATATACAATTCAAAAATGAACAGGTTGAAAATGGTAATATTGAATTATAATTGTCAGAACTGAAACGCAAATAGCTGACATTTTATTCGAAAGCCCTTCCGAGGACGTTTAGTATCTTGTCAGAAGGAATGTATAGAGATGTTTGAACTCCAGCTGATCTGGAGGTTCCTGACAAATGAGAGGCCTGCTATGGATATACCATGCATCAAACATCAACATTTACATATTTTTGAGAAAAGGGGCAAAATAGCAAAAATATAAAACTTCAAAAAGAAAATACAAATCAGAAAAACAGAAAATTTCCAAAAGGAATCTTCTGGACATGTCTCTTGGAATCAGATAGACATTTACGTGCTTATAAATGTCAGATAACATTGGACACTGGTGTGTAAATGAAGTCGAGCGAGAGTTTTCAAATAGTTTTCAAAACAGTGTCGGGGGGGGGGGGGGGCATTTCTAATTTTCTAAATGGCTTATGTGGCAAAATGTTCAGTAACATAACCCAGACTTCAAATAAAAAAAGCAGGTTTTAATTAACTTATCCTCACACGAATATGATCGACGAGAAACTAACGTTTCCTCGGTCTGAAGGTTTGTTCTTAGCAAGACATATCAATGTTTTAGCTCAAGAATCCGGATAGTGAACGTTTCAGTGGCTCTTACCCGGATTACCGATAAGAAGAGAAGTCCCCTAAACATCTGTTTTTTCGAACAAGTTGAAGCACAATTTTTCAAGAATTTCTCGATGTCAATTACATAAGTCTTTCAAAAATATGTGTCCACACTCCAACCGCTCACAATGTTTTGAAAAGACAACAATTTCTCATTGGTCCTATCTTTTAAGGGGGAGTTTTTCGGAAAAACAAATTTAATGTTTTGGATACATCACAACGACAACTCATATGATATACAAAACATTATCAAAATGTCCGCAAACCACTCATGCAGATAATAATTTCTCCCACGGAAATATCAAGACATATTTTAATTCACCTGGTATTTCCAAAAACTAAGTGTTTATATATTTAAAATAAAAGGGGAGAAAATATATTTAAAATAGATCCAATCGACTCAATGATCCTTAACAGTAAAGAAAAGGTTTTATGGTTCGATCTTATACCCAAGCAACATCTTAATTGTCACGACGATGCTGACTATCATAGGTGGTTAAGGTTAGGAATCAAATCCTATGATCCAACTAGAACCGAGGATCTTACCCCAGATAATCCAAAATTTCGAAATGGGCGGGGAGGCATTCGTTCCTTAGGTATTGATTGGAAGATGAATTGAATATGGGAATAATTGGCCGACTAAGATTGAGCTAACAACTGGAACAATCACAACAAGAGTTAAGTAATTACATCCTGGTAAGGCATTGAAGCGTTGAAGAATGAAAAAGAAATGGTAGAGAAGAGAGAAAGGTTAAAAGAAAGAAACCCTCCACACAACGTACGGCATAAACCGGGTCAATACATATGCTGTCAAATCACAAGTTGAATTGTTGACATTGAAAATGACATCATGGACCCAGTGATGCAAATTGCACAACCCTTCCTCAGGCCATTCGGGGAGGTTTCTCTCAACAGAAGGCCAGTCTCATTTGTCACGGAGATACACACATTATTCTATTGACTTCTCATTCCGATGATCGTTGATATAAATAGGTGGCTATTTGCTCGCAGCCTCCGATGAACTAAAAAACCAAAATGCATCTAATCCAGATCAACATGGAATCTAGAAGAAATGAATCAGATAAAACCTTTAAAGTTAAATAAAGATATAACTAATATTATAGAACATACAAATGGAAATATACAAATATCTTTTGGAAAAGAATTAGGAGAATCATCTAGACATTCAACATATGTACCATCTAGTATAATATCTGAAAATGAAAAAGACATTTTAAGAAGAACTCAATCCTTGAAATTCAAAGGTGTTGATTTTAATAGTTCTATACCTAAACCAGTATATGAAGAAGATAATAAAAGCGATGAATCTACTTATAATTATAAACCCACAGAAGTAGATCATTACGAACCATTTGGGATAATTAATTGTAAATTCTTCAGCAAAGTGGAAAAATCAAGTGTGAAAGTGGGCTTTTAGCAAAAATGCTTTGTCCCAAGCTTCTATGTAATCATAATAATTATAGGCTGGATAATCTGGATAACATGATAAAGTCTTGTGTATACAGGGTCGACTTCCCCATTTTTCTAATGTGATGACTTTAATTATTTTAACTTTACTGATGAAAGAAAAAGGTCTCTAAAAATTTCTATAGAAATGTCACAACTAGAAGTAAATTATACAAGAGAAAAAATATTCACAGTTGGATAAATAAAATATGGAAATAGAAAAATTACCAGAAATCAAATTTAAATTAGAATTTAATTATTTAAAAGATGAAATGTATAATACTTATAATAATGAAATACTTATTTGGTATTTTTCTACATTTGATAAAAAAGAAAGACAAATGCACGAAGATGAATGGGTACTATATATGGTTGATAATGAAGAAAACATTTTATTTTTCTCCATGGGTTTGCATTATAATAGTTTAGAGCATAATATATATATTCCTTATATTGCAAAAATAGAAGCTGCTACTGATATAATTAAAACCTATACTGATTTAAAAACTAATGAACCTATAAATAGTATTCACCCTCCAAATAAAGATATTCTAATTAATAAAGTAATTATTGGTATTCCCTTAGCAAAACATAATAAAGATAATGAAAAATCCTTATCTACCATTATTTACCAAAATAATTATACTAACGAAATGTTAGACACATTAGGACAACAGTTAGATAGAATAGAAAACATTAATAATACAAAAATAGAAGAAGCTAGTACCTCAGCTAGTACGTCACGAGCTAGTACGTCACAATCTAAAAAGATAGATATAGAAGAAAATCCTATATTTATACCATATAGTATAGATAAATCAATTAACTTAGGAGAACAAGAAGCCGTATTAAAAGAAATAAATGAAAAATTACTCAAATTAAATATCAATAATATCAATGAAGATGACATTGAAGATGATATAACAGATCTAGAAAACCAATTTAAAGATAATTTTGAAATAAACAAAATAAAATATAATACATACACTCCTACAGCAGAAACAAGAAACTATTATCATAGACCTACACTACCTGATATGGGATTTGAAGAAAGAAATTCTCTATCACAAGCCCACTATAGTGGGTACTTGAAAAAGATGAAAGGAATAATGATGGTCAAACAAACATCAAATATCAAATTTATAGCAAAGAAATGACTATGGCAGCTAAGGGCTTACAAACTCATAAACTAATACCGAACTTACAAATAGTTCTACAATTAATTGCAGTTTTCACTGGCACTTTTAACAGGGCTGTGGGATGATTATATTACAGAACAGAAATAAAGGATAATATTAAGTGCTTAAAAAAGACTAAGTTAAAAACTTGAAAATAATGTACACACTGAAACACAAATTGAAGATTATGACAAAAAACTTTTAATATTTTTGCCATACTTAAGAACTTTGTTGGAGATCCAACAGCATATCAAGAAAGAAATTCAGTAATATTATTAAACCTAACATGTAGAAAGTTATCAGATTTCAGATGGTATACAGACGTATTTTTAACTAAGGTAATGACTAGACCTGATTGTAGAGAAGATATTGTGAAAGAAAGATTATTATAGCCAGGATTACCTAGATTATTGCAGAAAAAGTAAAAAATAAGTTAGCTGGTATATATAATAATATGATCCCATATAGGGAAATAACATACGGAGAAATTATTAATTTTACCAAACAAGTAGGATTAGCGATTTGTTCTGATTTAAAACTAAAAGATAAGATTAAAAAGGAAGGAATAAATAACAAAAAAGAATTAGGAATATTTTGTGAACAATATGGTTATGAAACAATAAAATTACCTTCAAGAAATTATAAAAAGGTATCAAAAGAAAATAAATATAAAAGAAAATAAAACCTTCAAGTTAAAAAATATAATAATTACAAGAAAGGATATAATAAATATAAAAATAGAAAGAAGACATCATTTAATAAAGAAAACAAGTATAAAAACTTTAAAGATACAATAACATGTTATAAGTGTGGAAAACAAGGACATACTTCAAACAATTGTTATACTAAAAAGAAATTATAATTAAAGATATCAATTAGCTACAAATCAAATTATGAAAATCCTGATAAATGAAGAAATCTAGTGATTCTAGTATCTCAGATTTTTGAAAAATGATGATTAAATTGTTGTAGAAAACGCATCAACTAATAGTAATGAATCAAAAGAATTAGAATGTATAGGAAATTGTACTTGTGATTATAAAGAAATAAATACTATTCAAGAAGATGATGAAATAAAACGACTATCAGATTTAATAGGAAGAGTTGAAGATAAAGAATTAAGAAAAATGTATCTAGATAGATTAAAAGAACAATTAGGAAAACCAAAAACAATAGATAGAATAAAAGAACAAAATGAAAAAATATATAATTTTGACGAAATATGTAAAAGATTTAATAAAGAAACAAAACCAATAACAATTTCAGAATTACAAGAAGAACTAAAAAATATAAAAGCAGAAATAACAATATTAAAACAACAAGTAAAAACATTAGAGGATAAAAATAAAGGAAAAAAATTATGAACACAACAGAAGTTAATAAAGATAAAGATACTTTGATAGTAAATGAAATACAAACGATAAATTGTCAAAGATGGTATACTAGAATAAACCTAGTAATTAATGAAAAATTTAAATTATCTCTAATAGCATTAATAGATTCAGGAGCAGATTTAAATTGTATTCAAGAAGGGATAATACCTACCAAATATTATGAAAAATCATCTCAGAGATTATCTGGTCCAAATGGATCTAGATTAAATATAAATTATAAGTTATCTAAAGTCCATATTTGTAAAAATAATGTTTGCTTTAAAACTCAGTTAATATTAGTTAAAAATTTAAGTTCTCAAATTATATTAGGACAACCTTTTGTAACACAAATATATCCCTTTTCTGTTAATGAAAAAGGGCATTTACTAAATTAATAAAATAAGAATTAACGTTCGAATTTACCTCACCAATGGTAACAAAAGAAGTAAATATGATACAAAACAAAGAAAAGCATGTTAAATTTTTGATAAATGAAATAAGTGACATAAGAATAATAAAACAATTACAACAAGAAGCTATAAAAAATAAAATTAATAAAATAGAAGAAAAATTTAAAAATAATGTATGTGCAACTATACCCAATGCTTTTTGGAAAAGAAAACAACATATAGTAGAATTACCTTATATTAAAGAGTTTAATGAGAAAGATATCCCTACAAGATCAAGATCTATACATATGTCTCAAGAATTAGAATCACACTGTAAAAAAAAGAGAAACAAAGATTTATTAGACAAAAAATATAAGTAAAACCCTCTAAGTCCTCCATGGTCCCATGTTCAGCCTGTTTACTTATGAAAATCAAGTCGAAGCTAGGAAAGAGGAGCACCACGATTGGTTATAAATTATAAACCTTTAAATAAAGTATTAGAATGGATTAGATATCCTATACCCAATAAAAGAGATCTACTAAAAAGATTATATGATTCAAAAATCTTTTCAAAATTTGATATGAAATCAGGATTTTGGCAAATACAGATTGAAGAAAAAGATAGATATAAAACAGGTTTTAATGTGCCTTTTGGGCATTATGAATGGAATGTTATGCCATTTGGATTAAAAAAATGCACCATCAGAATTTCAGAATATTATGAATGATATAATTATTCCTATAAACAATTTCGCTATAGTATATATTGATGATGTGTTAATCTTTTCAAAAAACATAGATCAACATTTTAAGCATTTAAACATATTTTATGATATAATATATAAAAATGGTTTAGCAGTTTCCCCTACAAAAATTTAAGGCCTATTAGAAACAAAAATAAATGCCTTAGGTTCAAAACATAGTCCATAGAACTATTAAACCTATAGACAGAAGTTTAGAATTTACAAGTAAATTCCCTGATGAAATAAAAGACAAAAAACAGTTACAAAGATTTTTAGGATGTTTAAATTATATACATGATTTCTTCAAAGATTTGGGAAGTCTTTGTAAACCATTATATGATAGATTGAAAAAGAACCCTAAACCATGGACGGAAAATCACACCAAAATAAGTAATCAAGAAAATAAAAAGAATAAATCAAAGAATTACCAGTTTTAAACATACCTAACCCTGAGCATACCTAATAGTAGAAACAAATTGCTAGTTGATATAGGATAGGAGAATACTTAAGCAAAGATAAAAGACAATGAAAAACAGAATCATTTAGTCAGATTTTACTCAGATCTTGGAACCGATAACTCAAAAAAATAACTCTAACTGTATAATAAAGAAAATTTATAAAGTAATGTCTAAAATAATAAAGAAATTTGAAGAGATCTTTAATATGAAACCTTTTTTTTAATAAGATAGATTATCTTTCAGCAACAATCTATAAATTGGGAAAAAGATGTTAAAAATTTAATTTCTAAACAGATTTTTGCCAGATGGCAAGCCTTATTAAGTAATTTTGATTTTAAAATTGAGCATATTAAAGGAGAAAACAATCATATACCAGATTTCTTATCAAGAGAATTTCTACAGGGATGAATCCTGATAAAAAGACGACTGTTTTACCAAGACCAAGAGCACCTACTCCATTTATTTTACCAAGATTACCATCTCCCTCATCACCTATTTTACCAAGATTACCATCTCCTTCATCACCTACAAATTTTTCACAAAACAGATTTACTCCACTTACTCCATATCCACCTACACCTAATACCAGTCCAATAACAAGACCGACTTATTCTGTATTAGCCAAATTACAAGGACTGCCACCTTCTCCCAATCCTTATAACAGATCACCTACAACTGCCTCTTCATCCACAAATAAAACAGAATTTTATATTAACCCAAATACACAAGTTGTAAAGATCCTTGAACCCATTGAAGAACAGAAGTTAAATCAAGGGTTTACTGTTTTACTAAATTATTTATTTCCAAAAGAAACTTATTTTTACAAAAACGATTTTCAAACTAGACTATATTATGAAGCCATTTTACTAGATAGTCATTCTATTCAAATTCGTCATAATTATAACGAAAATAAACCAGAACAAATAGGATTCAGTAAAGTTAATGTAACACCCCCAAAATGGGTCGCAGCGGAATAAGGATCCGGGGCATGTTACTTCAAGATCAACAGCACAAGATATAAAATAGGAAACGACACAAAAAGTCGTTTTTAAAACTGGATACATTGGATTTTAAAAATAAAAGATATCTTTACAAAAAGCTTATAGCTTACTTGTTCTTTGTTTCATATGACAAAAGACGAACATATAATTTCCCAAAACATGATACACATAAGTCTTTAACTACAATCCAATGCATCCCTTGGCATCTCTCGTGCCTAATGACCATCCTGAATACATTGCTTAAAACGTCAACAAATTTGTGGTGAATTCATAGGTTTAATGTATTTAAAATTATGCAGGACCAGCAAGACTTTTCACGTGAAGTTTTACAACATATGCAACAATCACAAACCAGATTCGGTTGCACTAAGCTACATGACACCGAAGCTCAACCTATAATTTGCTATTATAGCTAGGTTATTTTGCCCTACAGATTTTTGTAACCCGCAACATCCCATTCCGGACATTGGTCAACGTTCGTTCTAGTGATTAGCTAATCACCCAAACGGGAGGTTTAATCCCAATAGATCTATTAATCTCATCGCGCTCACATAATGTAATTAGCAATACATCTATGCAATTGACAGTTCATGATAATGGCTCATGAGGGTTATGCTACTTAGCAAAACACATAATAATATACTTTCAACACTTGCGTCCCAATTTATAAAAACAAGCATGATCCATCCCCAAGTAATAAAAATCAGTAAAACTGAAAAAAGTGGGGCTATGAACACACCTTGAAGTACAGATAGCACAAATTAATCTAGATAAAACGTCACACAATATGATAACTCAACAATTTTAAATTAAGGCGTATAAGTACTGAGTACTTTAATTAACATTGAAAAAAATCTTATAGTCCGTTTACATCATACTATCGTTCGGGCTATATAAATAAAGAGAGTCCATGACCAAGACTTACGAGGAGTTTAGGAACACATTAAATCGTAAATCCAACAACTCATCGTTTACGCCATCCGAAGAGGCCTCATAGAAACTCACACTATTAAATATAGCACTATTGATAACACTCAATATTCTATATAGCATAATCAGCTGACAAACAGTTTTAGTAAAATAGTATTTATAAAGTGAAAACGTTTATAAATATACTTTTCGTAAAAATGACCTAACTTGGTCGTTTTAAGCCCGTTGCTCGCGTTTCTTACGTCCACGTCTTCGTAGTAAGACGAGCGATCAAAATATTACATTTTAAAGTTTTAAAAATTCTGTGATGAATAGTAAAATTACTGTTCACAACAGCTCATTTGTCGTTTTAGGCTTTAATTAGCGTAAACTCGTAATCGCGATAACTTATTCGTTTTAACTCCGATTTTAGTGATTCCTTCGAGTACGTTCACGTTATTAAAAGAGGTATTATATTTTATAAAGATAAATCTACTGATGAATAGTGATTTTTACTGTTCATAGTTTATAATAAATTAATTTTAACAAACTAAAATGTATCGAAAATGTCCGTAATTTACTCGTTATAGTTCCGATTTGAAACGATTTCCTTGCGTGACGATCTCGTAATCAAAAGTTATATCATATTTTAGGTGTTCTAAACTCAAAGTTGCTGTAATGAATTATAAACTTTTATAAAAATAGTTTTTATAAAAGTATTTATAGTCGAAACCTTTTAACGTATCTTTTTTTTTCGTTATATATCGGTTTTTTCAAGTTTCTTCTATCATTATGGAAATCGTCCCGAACGTATTATTTTTATAAATATCATAACCTACTGTCTAAGATTCGAATTTAGGCACCCATATGTATTAAGTGGATAACTATTCCAACTAATATGAGAGAGTTTATGTATTATAAACTTAGTATTCTTACTATAAAAACCCTTTATAACCATATTTAACACATGTGGTACATATAATAAAGTCTAATATTCAATCCCTAAGTCATATAATATCATTGTATACAATTCAACCCTTTTACTTTCATTATTTTCATATGGATATTTAGAAAACTAATAAAACCCTAATTGACTAAATTATGTTTATACTTTCTAACTTCTAGAAGTAAACATACTTTAATATTGACTTTTTCCATAGTCTATCTAGAGTCTATCTCTCTCACATTAGGACATGAAAGAAAAGTGTTAAATTGATAAACTCAAATAAAATCCATTTTATACATTTTTTCTCATGACCAAATGTATAAATATCATGGAAAAGGTAAATATAAAAGTTGTTAACTCTTTATAGTTTAAGTATAAACATATTTAAGACAAATTAGGGTTTTATAAGTTTTCTAAATCATCACATATGAAAATAATGAAAGTAAAAGGGTTGAACTTGTTACAATGAAATTATATGGACATAGGAATGGATATTAACTTTTATTATAAGTACCACATGTTGTAAAATAATGTTTAAGGGTTTTTATAGTAAACTACTAAGTTAATAATACATAAAAACAAGTTTTTATAAAGTTATCCACTTAAATACATATGGGCTGCCTAAATTCGAATCTTAGACAGTAGGTTATGATATTTTATAAAAATAATACGTCTCGTGACGATTCCATAATGATAAGAAACTTGAAAAACCGATCTATAACAAAAGATAACGTTAAAAACGAGTTTACACTATCAAATAATTTTAATAAAACTATATTTTATAAAAAGTTACTATTCCATTACAGCAAACTTTTGAGTTTAGAACACCCTAAAATATGAATATAACTTTTGAATTACGAGATTCGTACACGCAAAAATCGTTCAAAACGGAACTATAACGAGTAAACTACGACATTTTCGATAATTAAAGTTTATAAAAGAAATTTTATAAACTATGAACAGTAAAAATCACTATTCATTCATGATTTATCTATAAAATAAATACCCTTTTAATAACGTGAACGTAACTCGAAGGGAATCAAAAACTAAAATCGAGTTAAAAACGAATAAGTTATCGCGATTACGAGTTTACCTATTAAACCTAAAACGCAAAAGATCTGTGTGAACAGTAATTTTACTATTCATCGCAGAATTTTTAAAACTTTAAAATGTAATATTTTGATCGCTCGTCTTACTACGAAGACGTGGACGTAAGAAACGCGATCACGGCTTTTTAAAACACCATGTTATGTCATTATTTACGAAAAGAATGGGGGGGGAGGGGAGGAGAGGGGCGGTAGGCGGCGGGGGGCTGGGAAGGATTCTCAGGCAGAGAGGGAGGGGAGAAGCGCGAGGAGCGAGCAGAGGGTTACTAAAAGAATTAGTCGGTGATTATGTCTATATAGAATATGTGAGTGGTTTATCAAAGTGCTATAATTACAATGGGGGAAGTTTTCATAAAGAGGCCTCTTCGTATGGTAACGATGATTTGTGGATTTACGATTTAAATTTCCTAAACTCCGCTACGTCATGTCATGACCTCTTTATTTATGATAGCCCAACTATAATTATGAGTAACGCTATAATATTATATTCAATGTTAATTAAAGTACTCAGTACTTTTTTTTTGTTAAAACAAAAAATACAGCCTTAATTTAAAATAGTTGCATTTATCATCTTGTAGTGACGTATTTTATCTTAGAATATTGAGCTATCTGTACACAAGGTGAGTTCATAGCCCCACTTTTTTACAGTTTTAGCTGATTTATTATTACTTGGAGATAACATGCTTGTTTTTTAGTAAATTGGACCAAGTGTTGAAAAGTATATTGATTAGTGTTGCCTAATAGCAACAACCCTCCTGACCCATTATCATGAACTGTCAATTGCAAGATGTAGTTTGCTAATTAACATTATGTGAGCGCGAATGAAATAATAATCTATTGGGATTAACCTCCCTTTGGGTGATTTAGCTATCACTAGAACGAACGTAGACCATGTCGGACTTGGCTGTTTGCGGTTAAAAAGGGAAACAACACTGTAGGGCAAAAATAACTGCTATAATAGCAAAAATAGGTTGAGCTTCGTGTCCCCATGACTTAGTGCAACAGTAATCTGGTTGTGTGATTGTTGCCATATGTTGAAACATCACGTGAAAGTCTTGCGGCCTGCATAATTTTTATAAATACATAAACCCCCTATGAAATTCACCAACAAAATTTTGTGACGTTGTAAGCAATGTTTTCAGGAGGTCATTAGGCACGAGAATTCCAAGATGCCTTGGATTGGTACAGTTAAAGATTTAATTGTATCATGTATTTTGGGAAATATATGTTGTCTTTGGTAATAGGTAAACAAAGAACAATAAAGCTAAAGCATTTTGTAAGATATCCTTTATATAAATCCAATGTATCAGTTTAAACGACTTTTTGTGTCCCGTTCCTATATATATCTTGTCTGTTGATCTTGAAGTAACATGCCCCGGATCCTAATTCCGCGTGCACCCATTGTGGGGGTGTTTACATTAAACATTACTGATCCTATTTGTTCTGGTTTTATTTTCTGTTATAGTTATGACGAATTTGAATAGAATGACTATCTAGTTAAATGGCTTCATAATATAGTCGAGTTTGAAAATCGTTTTTGTAAAAATAAGTTTCTTTTGGAAATAAATAATTTAGTAAAACAGTAAACCCTTGATTTAGCTTCTGTTCTTCAATGGGTTTAAGGATCTTTACAACTTGTGTATTTGGGTTAATATAAAATTTTGTTTTATTTGTGGATGAAGAGGCAGTCGTAGGTGTTCTGTTATAAGGATTGGTAGAAGGTGATAGTCCTTGTAATTTGGCTAATACGGAATAAGTCGGTCTTGTTATTGGACTGGTATTAGGTGTAGGTGGATATAGAGTAAGGGGAGTAAATCTGTTTTGTGAAAAATTGGTAGGTGATGAAGGAGATGGTAATCTTGGTAAAATAGGTGATGAGGGAGATGGTAATCTTGGTAAAATAAATGGAGTAGGTGCTCTTGGTCTTGGTAAAACAGTCGTCTTTTTATCAGGATTCATCTCTGTAGAAATTCTCTTGATAAGAAATATGGTATATGATTGTTTTCTCCTTTAATATGCTCAATTTTAAAATCAAAATTACTTAATAAGGCTTGCCATCTGGCAAAAATCTGTTTAGAAATTCCAAATGCATGTGAGATGTGGAAAGCAATTGAAAAGTTGAAACAAGGTGAATCAATCAATGTTCAAGATCTTGAAACTAATTTATATTGGAGTTTGGAAAATTCACATCACGGGATGGTGAATCACTTGAATCGTATTACTCAAGGTTCTACAAGATGATGAATGAGCTTGTCAGAAATAAGTGTGATGTTACCAATCATCAAGTGAATGTTTAGTTCTTACTTCAATTACAACCAGAATTGCAAAGGTTTGTGACACTTGTTAAGCAGAGTCAAGAGTTGAAGACTATCTCCTACCACAAACTTTATGACATTTTGAAGCAATACCAGAATAAAGTCAATGAGTTAAGAGCTGAAAGACTAGCACATACTGCTAATCCACTTGCACTTGTTGCTCAACAACAACTAGTTTACCATCCTTAAAACCATCCTAATCACTACACTCAAAATTCCTCAATTAGATCACAACAAGCTACCAGGATATGAGGTTAAAGCAATTGTCATTCTCTCCACCCACTTATGATCCAAGAATCCTACTTTGGTTGCTGAGATGATGGACAATGTCAAGGAAAAGGAGATGAATAAAACTCATGGCTTTAATTTCCTCTATCATTTCAAGAAAATCTACAACTACCAATCATCTACCTCAGATACATCATCTAACAACCAGTTATGGCAAATTCATGATAATACTCCAAGGATTAACAGAGGCACTAGGTATGATAATCAGAGGGCAGTTAATATTGCTAGGGCTAGGGAGGGAGAATGGTAGGTACACGGTGGTGATCAGTTAGGATTCAGTTATTTTAATAATTGAAAATGATTATGAGCATGTAGCAAGGGAATGTCAGAACCGAAATAACGGGAAAAGGTATGCTAGCTTATCACAAGGAAAAAATGCTATTGTGTAAGAAAGAGGAAGCCGAATTTTAGTTGAATGCAGAGCAAGCGGATTGGAGGGATGGACATGATGATGAACCTGACGATCAAGAATTGGAAGCTTATTATATGTACATGGCACAGATTCAAGAGGTTACTCCAGATGCTGCTGACAATTTTGGACCTATCTTTGATGTTGAGCCGTTGCAAAAGGTACAAAATGATAATGATAACTATAATGTGTTTGCTAATGACAGAGAACATCTGAGCAAAACCAATCTATTAATGACACATATCTGAAGGGACAAGGTGGTACTAACATCACTATTGATTCATTGGATATGAGTACTAATAGAGAAACAGTTGACCAGGATGATGATGATCTTGCCAATGAACGTGATTTGCTTTCTTCTTTAATTGAGAAACTAAAATGTAAAATTGATGACAGCAAAAACCGTAATAAATTTGGAATCATCAAACAAGGGTTTAGTTGATAAATTGAAATGTGTAATTAAGGATTTCAAAACCAAAAATAAAAGTTTAGAATCATCAAATAACCATTTCAAAGAAGCAAACAATGAACTGCCAAAGACTAATCAGTTGATGTTCAAAGACCTAAAGAAGTTCCAAGCTGAACTTGAAGGGATATTATTGATGTAAATTATGCTTCAACATCAAGTGTGGAATGATTGTGCAAAATGTAAAGGTGATTGGTGTTTCTTTGTCATAAATATGGAATATCAAATGTCCATTAAGAGTATAATCAAAAGATATTGATTTAAAATCAAATGATTTTTGAATGAAAATGAGCTTTTTGTCATCAGAAACCATCTACATAATTTCACAAAGAAAAATAGGCTCTGAAGAAGTTTCACAAAAACTCGTGAGTTGAGGACATTAATAACTTGAAAAAAAAGTCATTGCTTTAGAAATAAATCAAGTTGTTGATGATATTGTTTACAAAACTGGTCAATCAGTTCAAACAATGAATATGCTTAATCGTAATTGTAAAACGAGTTTTGTAAAACCTGAGTTCCTCAAGAAAGCTCAAAGAGCGAATCCTCGTCTGTATGATATAGGTTGCTATGATGATAATCTTGCTATACTGTTTACGCCCTGATCTGACGAAACAATTCGTCTTGCCCAAGAAAGTCGATCAAAATTAAGTGATTTAATCAAACCTTTTGATTATAAAAACTTGAATAATCTTTATGATTTGTTCGTTCCACAACGTAAAAAGTCATCTAAATAGAGGTATTTTTCAAAAAGGTCAAAAATTAGTCATACACCTGTCAAGAATGGAAATTCAAAATAGTCTTTTAATAAACAAACAACTTTGTTAGAAAAATGAATGGATGAATCCATTCCGTGGATCAAAAGTGTAATAAGTTCTAAAGAACTTTTCAAATTCAAATTTAGTTAGTAATGATTTTTGATTGGAGTGGTGGTATTTGCATTTTTGCAAGCAAACAATCACTAAAGTACTTATTGTAGTCACATTGACCCTTTTCATTTAAAAACATAATTGAGGTAATTTTTGTCCCTAATTTTGAAGAGACTTAATGCTAATTTAGAAAAAAATTTCAATTGTGTCTTTGTTGTTTGAAAGAGAAAAATGGTTTGCTAATTTTGAGATCCTTTCTTAATTCTCTTTGAAACATGAAAGTTAGACTCTCTTTAATCTCAGCTAGAACTCTAGATAATACTGTAGTTGATTTTGAATGAAATCGGGACCGACTTTCCAGGAATATTATAATGTTTGATACAGGAATGCTATACTTTGTGTATATACTACTCTCTCGATGAATTCACTGATTTTACAATGTGATTATGTGACCAGTTGTAGAATCAAGAACCGTCTTCCTTGAAAAAGGCTTTCAAAAGTAATATAACGTCAAAGGAGGTTTTGAAATATGCACTTCAACAACATGCTATCGATATTGATCTGCTTTTACTACAATGTCAGGAACAGATATGAAAATGATAATCTGTTAAGAAACCAGTCAAAGTGTTTTTTGAAAGAACTCGTGAACAATATTTTTTTTGAAATTCAAGACTTGAAAGCTCAATTTACAAGACAAAGGAATTGCAATAAGTGAGTTGAAGAAACTCATTGAAGAGATGAAAGAAAAATCTGTGGAAACTAAGTTTTAAAAACCACCGGTTATTCGACAACCGAATTCTTTTAAAAGTCAAAGACAATCAGTTTTAGGTAAATCGGCTACTTTTTCAGATTCTCTTGCAAAGACATATTTTTCAAAGTTCAAAGTCTTGTTACCATTAATCTAATGTGTCCCAAATAGTTTTCAAAAACCAGTCATGCACATTATTTATGCCTAGGAATTGTGAAGTCAATTTTAAAGAAGAACACAAATTGATTGCTCTAAGAAATGTATAATGTTATAAAGGTGCACACAAAGCCCTAATCAAACTAGAACACCACAGTTGCCTCAATACATTAGGAAAAACTAGGCAAAACGCGTTGTGTCTTTTATACAGAAGTTATTCAACTATTAGGGTATAGCAGACTGTGCTTAAGAGCAATTGATTGGGTAAGATTAGAGTGATGCATAATACAATAGTAAAGGGAAAGGAACAACAAGTAAGTAAGACCAACGTTAGGAATTTTAAGTTTTCTAATAATAAAACATATGTAACTGCGTGTAATGATAGTTTGAATGCTAAGACCTCGAATGTAAACTTTGTTTGTGTTACTTGTGGAAAATGTGTGTTGAATGACAATCATGATATGTGTGTTCTTCTTAATAATAATGGCATGAATTCTAGGACTAAAATACCCATGGCTGTGCCTATTAGTACTAGAGAACACAAACGAAATGTGAACCAATCTACTGCAACGCCCCTTAAGAGAATAGTTGCTGCAGAATCCACTAACCAAAAACCTAGAAGCACAATTAAGAAGCAATATGAGCAGATTAGTAAGACATGTAGATGGTGGTACTGTAAGATCACACCACTAGGATATAAATGAAAACCTAAGTCTACAATAGTAAATGTTGAACCAAATGTTAGTATGCATCTAGGAACTAAATCTAGAACTACTAATATTTCAGAACCTACTACTCTTAGGAAATCCACTGTATCATGAACTCCATCGTCTTCTAATTATTTTGCAGCTCATAGAGATAAATTTATTCATCGTCGACTCTGGATGCTCAAAGCAAATTGATGGGAAATCTCAAGATTTAAGTAATTTGTAAAGCAAAATTTTGGTACGGTGGCTAAGTTTAGAATATATGTACAAATTGCACCAGTTCTTGGTTATGGAAATCTGGTTAAAGGGAAAGTAACTATCAAGAGGGTTTATTACGTCAAAGGGTTGAATCACAATTTATTCTCCATTGGTCACTTCTGTGATGCGGATTTGGACGTTGCTTTTCGGAAGTCTACATGATTTATTGTTTTGATTTGAAGGGAATTATGATCTTTCTACAGGTTTCTATGGACAAATCTATATTCCATCACTTTCAAGACACATCTACTCCCAATCTAAATTTGCTTAATGGCTAGCATTTGCACTCGTCCTAAGCTGGTTATGGCTTCGTCGTCTCTGCAAATTTTAAACTTCGCATACATTAAATTGCTTTCAAAATATTGATATTGTGGATGCCTTTTCCAAAATTTTAAAATTCATCATAGATCATCTTTGTTATTCTTGTGAGGTGGAGGAAAGCAGAACGTTACGTCTTTCAAGACCTAAAATACCCAGCTCAAAGAGGACGTTTATAATTTTACATCATGACTTATTGTACGGTCCTATGTGGTAGAAAGCTTCAATGGTAAGAAATATGTGTTGGTAATTGTTGATGATTATTCATGATATACTTGGACTCACTTCTTAAGATCCAAAGATAAAACACCAGAAGTTCTCATCGATTTCCTCAAACTTGTTCAGAGAGGACTTCATGCTCAAGTTAAAACAGTTCGAACAGACAAAGGCAAAGAATTTTTGAATAAAGCTCTTCATGCATACTTTGCTTAAGAAGGGATTGAAAACCAAACGTCAACTGCTCGAACACTTGAACAAAATGGCGTTGTTAAAAGATGGAACCGTTTATCTTGTTGAGGCTGCTCGAACAATGCTAAGCACCACTAAAGTTCCTTTGTTCTTTTGGGCTGAAATAATTGCCACAGCGTGTTTTACTCAGAATCGTTCACTCGTAATTCCTCTACATGAGAAAACACCTTACCATATCATCAATGGCCGGAAACTGTCTGTTAAGTTCTTTCACATTTTTGACTCTCTTTGCTACATCGTTAGAGATGGTGAAAATCTTGACAAAATGAGGGAAAAAGTGATGCATGTATCTTTGTAGGGTATTCTACTCATCGTCAGTGAATTATTCGGGTATATTTACAAGAAGAACATGAGTGGTTAGTTGAAAACATTCATGTTAACTTTGACGAATTGCCTCAAATGGTGTCAGATCACGTCAGTTCTGACCTCGTTCCACAATGTCCGACTACGGCACTTGAACATGCCAGTTTAAGTCCCGGTCCCCAAAGTCAAGAAAATGTTTGTCATTCAGCTGAGACAGTAACAACATCAAATAAGCTGGATTTGCTATTTAGTCTGATGTTTGATAAATTACTCAATGGAACTACTCCAGTTATGTTAAAGTCTTCCGCTGTAACTGCTACTGATGCACCTAATCAACGATAAAAATAACACACAACTTCATCTACTTCAACAACCGTTGCTGCAGATATATTCCATTAAACATTCAAACAACACCTGAAATTACAAATCAAGCACCAACTCAAGCACCAACTGTCACTGCAAATGAGAACATTATTCAAGCAGAAACCAATAAAGAATGTGCACAAGTTAACGAAGACGAATTTATCAACATTTTTAGTACACCGATACAAGAACAAGGGGAGACATCTTCTCGATATGTTGACTCGTCAAACATGCAAACATTCTATCAATGACATCCTTCAGAACATCGATGGACAAAATATCATCTATTAGAACAAGTCATTGGAAATCCTTCTCAATCAATTAGAACAAGACGTCAGCTAGAAACAGATGGCGAGATGTGTATATTCGCACTTACTTATCTCGATTCCAAACGCAAGAACATCAAAGAAGCCATGGCTGATTCTGCATGGATTAAAGCGGTGCAGGAAGAACTTCACCAGTTTGATCGATTAGATGTATAGGAATTAGTCGACAGACCACTCTACAAAAATGTCATTAACATGAAGTGGCTCTGGAAAAACAAACGTGATGAGGAGGATACTGTAATTCGCAACAAAGCTCGTCTTGTAGTTAAGGGATACATCCAACAGGAAGGAATCGACTTCGAAGAGTCATTTGCTCTAGTCGTTTGATTGGAAGCTGTCCAGTTATTCGTTACGTATGTTGTACACAAATAATTTCTAGTATACTAGATGGACGTCAAAACAACATTTTTTAACGGTCCTCTGAAGGAAGAAGTGTACGCCAATCAGCCAGACGGATTCGTAGACCCACATCATCCTGACAAAGTGTATCATCTAAAGAAGGATTTATATGGACTCAAGCAAGCTCCAAAGGCATGGTACGATGAACTCTCTAACTTCCTGGTATCTAAAGGGTTCTTCAAATGTTCTATTGATTCAACTCTGTTTATTACTAAAAAAAGGGAAGACATATTGCTTGTGTAAATTTATGTTGATGACATTATTTTTGGTTCTACGAACCCAAAACTTTCAAAAAGGTTTGAAAAATTAATGCAGAACAAGTTTGAAATGTCTATGATGGGGGAGCTGAAATTCTTTTTAGGAATTCAGATCCACCAATCCCCATGTGGTATCTTTATAAACCAAGCTAAGTATGCTCAAGAGATACTTAAAAAGCATGGTATGAACTCATGTGATATCGTTGGTACTCCAATAGCTACTAAACCCCTAGATTCTGACTTGAGTGGAACTCTTGTTGACCCGAAATATCATAGCATGGTTGAGGCACTCATGTACTTAATAGCAAGTAGACCGGATATTGTACATGCAACATGTTATTGTGCTCGTTATCAAGTGAGACCAACTAAAAAGCACCTCTGAGAGGTTAAACGGATCTTTCGGAACGTTAAGAATACCATTAACATGGGACTCTGGTATCCAAAGGACAATGGCTTTTAAGATAATGCTTTTCAATTCAGATCACGCTAGGCTGTCTCGATACACGTAAAAAGCATCATCTCGTGGTATTTGTACAATTTCTTTAGGTGGTGAGAAGCTAGTCAGCTTGGTGTCAAGAAGCAGGATGCACTTCAATGTCTTCAGCAGAAGACTGATTATGTGTCTTTATCTGCATTGTGTTGTGCTCAAGTTTATGGTTGAGAATTAGCTCACAGATGATGGCTTCTACTTGACCAAAATACCTATGTATTCGTGATTCAAAAGGAAGACATAGCCATTCGTGCAATCCGTCTAGCATTCTGCACCATGCACATTGATGTTTTTGATTATCCACTTCATAAAAGGAATAGGTGTAAAAAGGGTATGGTGAATTATTCTTTGTCAGAAGCTGGAAATACAAGTTAGTTGACCTCTTTACTAAATCCTTACTCGAAGATAGGTTTAAGTCTCGTCAGACGACTCGGCATGAGATGTTTGACTCTAGAAGAATTGGAGGTTCTGGCAAACAAATTTGCTTGATCCATCAAACATCGAATTTGTACATATTTTTATTTTTCTCTTTATTTTGATTTATATAAATATTTTTGAAAAAAAGAAAATACAAAAATATAAAACATCAAAAAGAAATACAAAGATATACAATCTAGAAAAACAAAATATAAAATCAAAAATTTTCAAAAATACCAAAAATAATCTTCTCGACATGTCTCTTGGAATCGATAACATTTACGTACCTAGAAATGTCGATTAACATTGACACGGGTGTGTTAATGAAGTTCGAGCAAGAGTTCAAACGTTTCAAAACATGTCATTTCTAAATTTTCTTTATGACTTATGTATATTTCAGTGCATAAATCGGACTCGAATGTAATAGGGAAGTGTACGCTTCAGTGTGCTTTACTTACAATAGAGAGAAGTTTCAATAATGGGTTTTTTTTATAAAAAAAAAAACTTTTTGTTGAACACATTTTTCATAAAGACTTTCAATGTCAATTGTTCTACAATATAATTTTGTGGTTTATCTTTTCATTAAAAAAGTGTATTGTTAAAATTTGTGTGTTCAACACTCCATTCCTCAAATAAGTTTAAAAAATTGTGGTACTTACAATGTGATCGTAACAAGTGAATCAATTTCTGAGGGGGAGCTTTTAAAACAAAGCCTTTTAATGTGTTTTGGGTAAATCTCATAAATGTTAATTTTATGTATCCAAAAACATTTCATGAAATTAAAATGTGGAAATTATAATGTCAATAACTCATATACATTGTTCACTAAGGCATATCACTCCATCTTCAACATATTTGTGGTGTCATATCATTTTTTCTTGTAACTTTAAGTTTAAAGAATTAGTGGTATCCCACATACTATGTTGAAGGGGAGCTATCAGAAAAATGAATTCATGCAATATCATGGTATAATTTTTCTTCTCGTGGAATTTTTCATGTCATAAATTTTAATCAATTAGTATTTCAAATACTAAGAGATTTATTATTTTAAATAAGGGGAGAAAATGTGATTAAAATGTGATACAGAAGAATGTGATCGTTAAGACTCTAAATGCAACTCTTTCCTTCATGTGCGAAACCATTTCGAATCTCAATGCACATGTGTAGGGGGAGTATTTCAAAATGTTTGTATCAATAGTTTTATAGTTTGATCTCTATACCCAACAACCAATTAACTCGCGACATCGATGAAGTCATAAGGTGGTTAAGAGAACCGAAGGGATCTACCCATGGATATTTCATAGTTAGATTAGAAGTCCTTAGGTATGATTAGAGAAGAATAAGAATAAGGGAATAATGCCGACTAAGATTGAGCTAACACTGGAACAATCACAACAAGGTGTTAGTAATGACGTCTTGGTAAGCATTGAAGGGGTTGAAGAATGAAAAAGAAATGCATGGATAAAGGGTAAAAAGAAAGAAGCCCTCCACATAACTTAGGCAGAAAAACCGGATAGTCATATATAATCATCAAATATTACATAAGATGATTGGTGGGTATTGAAGAGACGTATGGACACCAGTGATGCAATCACATACCCTTCCCAGCCATTCGAGTTTTCTCTTAAAAGAATCTTGTCTCATTTTTCACGAAGATACACACGTTATCTATCGACATCTCACTCCGAGATTGTTGATATTAAATAGGTGGCTGTCAGCTCCAGCCTCCGATTACTAAAAGCAAAGTGCACAAATCGAGTCTAGAGCCAGAAGAGATCAAATTATAAATCTCATTAGGACACAATCTATGTATAAAACTTGTTGTTCACCCATAAACAACATTTGGTATCAAAGAGTCCTACGCATTATTCTTGAGATCTTGCTAGTACATTCAGAGTGATACTCTTTATTATTCACAGTGACGAATGGAAATCCTTCCAGAGTCAACCTCAAACAGTTCTACGGTAGGTGACTTATAAGATTCTATATGAATTAAATTTGTGCTAACTGGATATCAATATTGATCTAGTAAATGAATTGACGACTTAATCAGAAATATAGTAAATATCTGATTCACTCTTACCGTGTTGTCTTGTAAGACTTATTAAATCACATACACATACACAAAATTACTTGTAGTTCTAGAGAGAGAAAGATGTTTTAGAGAGAGAAAATTACAAAGAAAAATGGCTACACATTAACATGAAAGTAAAATGAGCAACACCCTCTCTACATGAGGAGAGGGATTTATATTGTAATGTACTTGGGCCAGCCTTGGGTTTAAGTAGGCTTTAAGCCGGGCTTTGATATTTATCGGCTTTAGAAAGTCCGTAATCTAGGCCTTATTAGCATATTAATTACCCAAGAACATTACTTGTCTAATTACAAGGTTTAGAATATTTAATGACCATTACTTACATAAATACCAGGTCTTTAACATTCTCCCCCTAAGGGTGTGGTCATTGACATAAGGTTTTCACTTCCTTATGACGTCTTGAGTCTTGGAACCTTGTTGTCTTGGGAATTCTTTTAAAGTTTCTTTTGCATGGTTGTGATCATGGAGCTTGATCTTTAAGTTGATATTATTTGACAAAATACTGATATCGTAGTCTTTGGCCTTAATTTGTCTTGACTGTTGAGATCTTTAAATCTTTATCCTTGACTCTTTATGCCGCCTTGTGATCTTGTGTCTCCACCCTCATGCTCAAGGTCTTGAAAGCTTGGTAACAATCTCCCTCACCATTTTATTTAACATGATTACTTGTACCACATTCATGGTAGAAGTCGAGTACTTGGATTCACTTGTGAGATATATCTTTGTTATCATCCAGAAATCTTGTCAAAAATGTTCCTTTTAGGGAGTGTTGTACATCAGAGATTACGGAAGACTTTGACACATGTACTTGAGCTTTCATCATGTAATTATCTTTGTCGATTGAGCATGTGGTCTTGAATCTTGACTCGACATAGGCTAGAAGTTGCTACCGTCGGGAAACCTACATGTATAGGTTAGTGATAAACATACATGGACGAAAGTGTCTTTGTCATCTTCGTTTCGAATACGGTTATGACTTAACCTCGGTTCCACGTTAATCAGTATAATACTGCCTTGTTGGTGATTTTTTTCCAGGGTTTAGTATTCAAAAGAATCTCCTTGAAGGTTTTTCGCAGTGCAATAGCCATTTCTCGTTACCGGAGCGTCTTTAAAGCAGACAACACGGTAAGAGTGAATCAGATAGTTACTATCTTTCTGATTGAGTCATCAATTCATATACTGGACCAAAATTGATATCCAGTTAACACAAGCTTGATTCATATAGAATCTTACAATCTACCTACCGTAAATCTGTTTGATGTTGACTTTGGAAGGATTTTCATTATCATCGTAAATACTAAAGAGTATCACTCTGATGTTTTGGCAATTATCACAAGGAGAATGCGTAGGACTCTTGATAACAGCTTGTGAACTTGAAGATGTTCAACAAGTGTTTGTCATGGAATGGTGTCCTGAATGATATTTTTAACATGATCTCGATGGCTCTAGACTCTATAAGTGCACATTTGTTATTTGGTAATCGGAGGCTGGAGCAGACTGCCACCTTTTCAATATCTACGATCTTAGAGTGAGAAAGTCGATATAAACGTGTTGATCTCTGTGAGAAATGAAACAAGCTTCTTTTAAGAGAAGCCTAGGTAGCTGGGATGGGTTATGCATTGCATCACTGGGTCCATGACGACTTGTCTTTATATCAGAATCATCTTTGTGATTCTACCGATAGAATTATGTATTGACCTGATTTCTGCCTAAGGTTTTATGGAGGGCTTCTTTCTTTTCACCCTTTATCCTTATAATTATTTTTCATTCTTCAACCCCTACAATGCTTACTGAGACTTCATAGCTAACACCTTGCTGGGATTGTTCTAGTGCTAGCTCTGCCTCAGTCGGCATTATCCCTTATCATTGACTCATTTTTCAATCATAGCTAGGACTTCTACTCTATCTAATGGAGTGTTCATGGGTAGATCCCTCTGGTTCTGGCTAGATCATGGAACAAAGATACCTAACCTTTACCTCCTTATAACTCCTTGAGAAACAACAGTTGGTCGGTCTTTAGGTATTGCCATGAAGATCCATAAAACCATTTGAAAAAACAATCACGTGTTTGAGAATTATCTAAGAACATGAGAGTTTCCAGAGTTACCAAAAAGCTCCCCCTACACATATGCACCATATTATGAAAGAGTTTTCTTGACATGCGAGGTTTTGGAATGCACTTATAGATTGAATATCGTATATGGTATTAATCCGTATTGATCACATTTTAATCACTATTCTCCCCCTCAAAAATTGCATATGTGTTGACAATTTTTGAAAAATTAGTGAATTAAAAATAAGTTAATGTTCGAAATTCACATTAATCTACCTAAGTCTTGGGAGAACAGGAGTGCATGCAGAATGAACTAATTATTATACTCCTCCTCAATGATAGAATAAAGTGAAAACTTGGAGTGAGAGTGTGTTGAGCACACAATTTTGAAAGAATTTGAAATTTTTTCTTTTTGAAAATGTCTTGGAAATTTATGCTCAACAGAAAATGATGTCAGATTTATCATATTAATTATCATTTGCTTAGAACTTCTCTTGAGCATTCAAAACGTTGAATGTTTATATGACTTTGCTCAAGACCGAGAAGGTATGAACTTCCCGTTGTTGAGGATAAATGTACATAAATGAACATTTTTCTTTCTTTGAGGTCCGAGTCCTAAGTTGATATTTACTTAGAAGTCGTAGAGAAAAAGTGAAAGGACATGTTTTGAAAGCATTTGAAACTCTCGCTCGAACTTCATTTATTCACCCGTGTTAATATTAATCAACATTTCTAGGTGCGCAAATGTTATCGATTGTCAAGAGACATGTCGAAGGAAGAATATTTTTTGGTATTTTTGAAATTTTTTGATTTTATATTTTGCTTTTATAGGTTTTATATTTTATATTTTTCTTTTCTGATAAATATATACAATTGTGTAATGTTTTAGACACACAAAAGAAGATATGAGAGAATGTGTCTAAAAGCGTAGGATCCCGTTATCACTTCACTTCACACAATCGATCACGAAATCGGAACTAGAAATGAGAAAGAAAGAGTTGTTCTAGAGAGAAAAACTAGAGAGAGAATTGAGAGAGAAA
>BQNB010079725.1:15545-30155 GCA_026074375.1 Tanacetum coccineum | reverse complement strand
ATATTCGTATTTCAAAAAAATCAAATCATACTAAATTTAGTAATATTTTTTTTAATTAGAATTTCTTTTTAAGGTTTTTAAATTATTTTTAATTAGAAAAGTCAAAATATTTTCAAAATTGGCAAAAAAAAATCACCCCACGTTTTTATATAGTGAAAAAAAAAGAATTAAACATAAAAGTATAAGTGTAAAAAACATAAAGAAAAAAACTTAGAAAAGAGGGGAGTAATTTTACAAAGATTAATGTCTAATTGAATTAAAAAAAATTATTATCAAAACTAAGAAGGACAAGGACGTGATAATAACTATGTACGATATAATCCTATGCAATTTAAATCAAACCTCAAAAACAAATTATTGATAAGTAATCAAAATTTTATGTTAAAACCCCGTGCGTGCACGGGGTATTATAACTAGTATTTTCTAAAATTAAACTTCTAGCTATATTAAGGTAATAAGTTGGTTTTTTTACATGTTAGCTATACAAGTATACAACTATACTAACAACACTACTAAAGCGTTTCTATTTACAAAATTAAATTTGAGAACCGAAAAATCTCTAAGCAAATATTTGTTTGAAAAGCATTATCACGGACCACAAAAATTTCATTGAACGATTTTTTTATCGCAATACCGAGTGTCCGAGTTGCAATTTTGAATAATTCGACAAAAATCTAAATATGGAGTCCATCAATATTTTAGACTTAGTCCAACCCAAGTGTTGCTTTTGTCAAAGAAACTAGACCGACAACTGATAACGTATAACAAAACCAAAATTAGCCCAAAAGGCTAAAGGCCCAACATGTTGTGCCCGGCGAATCAATTCTCCAGGTAACTATCAACCAATGTCACAATGCATCTCTCCTAGAGAATCAATCTCCAAGCAACATTTGACATGACTATTCTCGAGACCGTTATTGTACCATGACAGCGTGTAGATACCTCATTGGCATAGATATAATAATGTCGCGGATACGTCACCATGACATGCGGATCATGCCTTGTCGAATATTCCCATAACGACAAGATCCAAGGAGGACATGACGCGTGTCATTTTTGTCTCTTTCAAAGGAAGACCTCCATGTGGTTATCTAGAACCGTCGGATCACATCCACAGATCACACATAAACCTAAATGCATCCGCATCCTTATAAATACACATGCATTTCATGAGAAGAACCAAGTTCATTTCTCCACATTTTTGCACGCATCAAACACTAGTTGTATGTTAGCGTTACCCAGCCTTTGGATAAACAATCTTATCTTCAAGGTTCTTACCACTCACGGGAAACCGGACATATGATTAGCCTCATCTCACTCCACAAACATATACCAATCATTGCTTTACGTAATTTCTCGTACATAAACTTAAACATGACACCATCCGTGAGACCCATGACATAAACAAAGTGATCAGTTTCCATAGTTTCCATTTTCCTGACGTCAAAAAACCTAAAAAAATTCATCATTTTCGTTACAAACACGAACAAAAAAAATTCATCTCATTTTTGTCATAAATAAAAACTTTGTTTCAAAAACACGACGGATGTGAAAAACCAAATTCAAAATATATCAAACACTCCAAAAATACCTCATCTATTCATGATTCAAACTTGGTTCATCTAGGAAAGAAGCGAAAAATGTGAGGTACTTAAAATGGGATCCGACAACTAATAAACAATTTCTATCTATGGTGAATGATTCATACCTTCTTCGGATCCGATAGTCATCAAAGTTGTAATTGCTTCGCATAAGATAAGCAGGATTTACATGGATGGGTTAGCTCAGTCAACATCATGGAAGATCATTATTTCAGACAACTACGTGAAAAACTCCAGAAAATGACACGTCCTCCGACTACTCCTCTCATCGAATTCTAGTCTGAGAGATCTTTTCCCGCAGGAGTACTTGAAAAAATTATAGATCTCAACACAAAACACCTCAATTATTCACCCAGCCAACCACCCCTTGGTGAATCTTTATTAATCAAATCAGAAGGTAAGTCTACAAACGTGTGCTTACCAGTACAAATACAAAGAAAACAAGTTTGTCCCCCTTAATCGTATTGCAACACAACTATACAACGATCACATTACAGAAATTCCTCACTACCCACTCAAAACCAACCAAGGAATACTAACTTGTTAGATCAAAAAGATCTAAACAAAACCATATACTACATAAGACTTGACAAAAGAGAATGATTATTGAATGATTGTGAAAGAGAATGAATTGTATCAACTGAAAATATAACCCTAGATCTGCAATACTCCCAACTTATATACAGCTCAGGAATCCCACATTAGCACATCTAGTCCCTGCACAATAAGAAGTGACAAAACTAGAACCAAACATTAGGAGGTAAAATAAATTACACAAGCAATCCCTCAAGAATGAGGTTGACCAAAGTCAAAGACATATTTCAAACACCCCCTCCTGAACACCTCTACTTCAAACTATATTCACAAGATTCAACTGTAAGAAAACTGCGTTATGTTGAGATATACTCAACCCTTATTGTAAAAGACATCAACAAATTTTTCTAGCTGAACTACTTTACTGTGCTAATAGCACCTGAAGCAACCTTCTCTCTAACCAAATGCACATCAATCTCAAAATGCTTTGTTTTCTCATGGAAAATAGGATTGACAGCAATTTGGATAGCAAAAATACTATCACAATATAATGGAACTGGAAGCATACCCTCCCACACCTAGATCTTTCAGTAGATTTACTATCCACAATACTTCACAAGTAGTATAAGCAAGTACATCTATACGCAGCTCTCTTGCTGAAGATCTAGATCTGGTTGCATGCTTCTTACTTTTCCATGAAACCAGATTACCACAAAAATACACACAAAATCCATATACAGACTTTCTAGTCAATAGACATTTATCTCAATCTGCATCTGAATAAGCATGTAAACTCAGTTTATTTCCATAATAAACCTGAACTCCCAGTCCAGGACTTTGTTTCAAATACCTCAACACTCTTAACCCAGCAGAAAAATGAGACTTCAATGGAGAATGCATTATGCTGAGACAAGCAATGTACAACATATGATATATCTAGTCTGGTAACAGACAAATATATCAATTTGCCAACAAGTTTTTGATATGCAGTCACATTACTCAACCTTTTATCTTTATCAGTTTCCTCATGACTTAAACTTACAGTTTGTTGCATTTGCATAGGAGTAGCAACAGGTTTGCAAGCAAGTAAACCATATTCGCTTAACAATTCCAAACAATACTTTCTTTGTGAAAGACATAGCCCTTGTTTATTTCTCAAGACTTCTATTCCAAGAAAATATTTTAGACTCCCCAAATCTTTAATTTTAAATTTAGAAGCTAAAAAATTTTTGAACTTAGAAATCTCTTCAACATTGTTACCAGTAACAACTATGTCATCTACATAGACCAACAATACCAATATCACATCATTATCATGTTTAACAAACAGAGAATAATCATTGATACTCTACACAAAACCATTTTCATTCAACACACTTGTAAGCTTTTCATTCCATTGTCTGGGAGCTTGTTTAAGACCATAAAGAGACTTAACAAGCTTACAGACTTTGGTCTTAAAAGGATCATAATACCCAGGAGGTAAATCCATATACACATCCTCATGAAGGTCACCATATAGAAATGCATTATTAACATCTAACTGAAATAATGGCCAATTATTATGAACAGCTAGACTAATAACACACCTAACTGTAACCATTTTCACAACAGGACTAAACGTTTCTTCAAAATCAATACCATCCCTTTGACTAAACTCTTTTGCCACAAGCCTAGCTTTATACCTTTCTATTTCACCTGTAGACTTATATTTAATTTTCCATAACCATTTACACCCTATAGTTTTCCTATTAGGGGGGGTCATGTTCTACCACGAACCCAAGTTTTTATTTCTAAATAATGCTTCCATTTCTTTATTCTACCTCCTATCCAATTTTTTATCAAGAATAATACCTTAAGACTCTTAGGCGCAGACGATTTATCAGTTGAGGCAAAATAAATATTTTACCAGCAGTTAGAATATGTTGACATGCTTTTCACATACCATATTTTGTACTTGTAAATATAATCATTAAACTTAAGAAGGAAGATTTCTAACTTATTCAGACTCTTCCTTTCAGTATGTGGGCTCATCCCCAAATTAGTGTCACTAGACTCTCAACATTCAAACCTCCACCTTAAGAGCTAGTTGATTCAGAATGTTGCGGGCCTCCAAAGTTCTTATGTATTTCATTCAATGGTTGTTGCAAAGGTTGCTTTCTATTTATAGGATCGTGATACTATTGATTCATGAGAAGCCTCAAATTGCCTTATTCACCATTAGAATTGTTATCTCCTACACTCATCACTGGGTACTTTAGGTGTAGGGTCATTTGAGTTATCAAAAAAAATTAACAAGTTTAGTTCAGACTCATAAATAATCATGATTAACTGTTTTATCACTCAAAGACTCATGTTTCATTTTTAGTGGAAAAATTGTTTCATAGAATGTAACATCCCTTGAGAAGAAAATGTTTTTAGTTTCAAGACTATACAATTTATAAGCTTTTTTAACACCAGAAAAACCTATAAGTTAACTTCTCAGGACCTAGAATGAACTTATCATTGTTATTAAGGATAGTAGAATAACATAAACACCCAAAACACCTAATATGAGAGAGATTAGGTTCTTTTCCATACACTAACAAGTAAGGGGATATTTGTCAATTCGAAGATAAAACCACCACCAAATTCCAATTAACCACTCAGAAAGCAAGATCCAACCACCAGAAGATCAAATCCACCAACAGAATCAAATTATTCCCCAAATTGAGGGAAACCCTAATTCTTCATTTCGATCAAGAACCGATCATTCAAGGGGATGGATGGCTCTGATACCATGGCCATTCTAAATTATAGATCTCAACACAAAACACTCAAATTAATCATACCAGCCACCACCCTTGGTGAAATTCTGTATTAATCAAATCAGAAGGTAAGGCCACAAATAAAAACGGTTGTTGACTTACCAATACAAATACGAAGAGAAAACAAAGTGTTGTCCCTTAATCGAATGCCCTCAAACTATACAGATCAACTTACGAAATTCCTCACAACAACACCATAAACCTAAACCAAGAATGACTAATGGTTAGGATCATGAAAGATTCTAAACAATTACCAGATATAAAGACTTGACAAAGAGATTGATTATTGGATGATTGTGAGATGAGAATGTTGTATCACTGAATAAGATAAACCCATTAGTATCTGCAATACTCCCAGCTTATATACAGCTCAGGAATCCCACATTAGCACATCTAGTCCCTGCACAATAAGAAGTGACAAAAACTAGAACCAAACATTATGAGGTAAAATAAATTACACAAGCAGTCCCTCAAGAATAAGGTTGACCAAAGTCAAAGACATATTTCAACAGTACTCCAACTAGAAACAACCGTGGGAACTTAGCCACTGTCAAGAAGAGTTATAAAGGAATTTAATGGTTGTCAGGTTAAAACTCGAGTACAAACATTCCATCATGTTCGATGGAGGAGCAGCTATACAACAAATATGTGTGGAGTTGTCACATTTCGGATCATATGTGCAAGTTAACAACCCAAAGGTTCAGGCATGGTCCCGGTTAAAAATCTTGACTACCAAGGAAAGACGTGGAGCAAGCATCGGAAGGGGATAATACGACGATCAGGAAATCCAGTGGAAGGCGATGCATAAAGACAACGACAGAGAGGAAAAGTCGTGATCAACGAAAAATTTCAGACCAACCAATCACTATCAAAAAACACCTCCTACCCAGAAAAAATAAAAAGTGTTATTTATCAAATAAAATAAAAGAGATGTTCGATTCATCATAGCCTCATAGACGTTGTTCATCAATAAATAGAGTTGTTCATTAATAAAAATAGTTGTTATTAATAAAAAAGTTATTCGTCAATAAAACTAGTTTTTTTTATTTATATAGTTGTACATCCATAAAGAGAGTTGTTCATTAATAAAAAGAGTTGTTCATCAATAAAAATGGTCGTTCATCAATAAAAAAGAGTTATTCATCGATAAAAAGAGTTGTTTATCAATAAAAGAGTTGTTTATCAATAAAAAAAGTCGTTCATCAATACAATAGTGATTCATTAATAAAAATAGTTGTTTGATTCATCATATGCGTTGTTTATCATTATAAAGAATTGTTTATCATGGGCGTTGTTCATCAACAAAAGAGTTTTCTCCAATAAAAAGATTTTTTATCAATAAAAATATTTCGTCATCAATAAAAAACGTTGTTCATCAATAAAAAGAGTTGCTCGTTGTGGTATATCTTATATCATAACACGGGGTCGATTCTTGGATCTGGCTAGTTTCTAGAGAGAGAAACACTAGAGAGAGAATAGTCTAGAGAGAGAGAGTGCTTCTTTTGTAAATGAAATAATGAACTAGCTTGTCTCTTCCAAAGTTGGAAGAGACTTTTTAGTACTTTACAATTTTAACGGGTATTAGTACCGACTTAAAAACCGAAAAAAAAGTACTAAAACTATTTAAACTACGATGCTCATATAAACAGTAAAATACACGGGGTGACCGAGTCTTTTTCTAATATCTAACAATATCCCTCTAAGGGAGGTCACCCCAGAGAATACCAAACTTTAATCACTTCATTCTTTAGCTCGTAGACATTTGATCTCTTGTACATTTGGGATAGTAATCTTTTGATTCATCTTACGCTTGTCTTTGACTGTGATCTTGAGCTTTCTTGAGATCATCGCCCAAACATAATCTTACATCATCTTGTGATGGATCGCATCTCTGTGCACTTGTGAAGAATACATGACATCAGAGTTTGCGGAAGCTTTGACACCTTTATGAGGTCTTTCATAACATCATAACAAGTGTAGGTCGTGTCTTGGCATTCGGTTATTTACTTGACATCTCCGGAACTAGGAATTTCCATCTCCATCTCCATCTTTAGATTTCCCTGTAATGAAACATTGATAGTAATAAGAGAAAATTTGGTTTGAAAAGTCTCAGTCCTAGTGTTTCTTATGAAAGAATTTTGTAACACTTGGTGGTTTTGATTGTTTGTCACAATGATAACTAACCGTCAATTCTTTTACTGGAAACCAAGTTTTGATTCACGCATCAACGCACATTGTTTCTTTCCACGTTGGCACAAGTTTGTGTCTATATAGAATCGCAAGGAGTCAACTAATAGAGCTTGTTTGATGTTGGCTTCTAGAGGGATTTCCATCCGTATTGTGATAACTATCGTTTCTATCGGATGTCTTTGGCTATATCAAAAGGTTATTACTTAGGACTCTTAGGATAGGCTTGTTTCCACAGTGTGTGAAAGACAAGAGAATTGGATATGTGTCCTAACGAGATTAATTGACGATCTCTTGGCTCTAGACTCAATAGTGCGTTTTGGTTTTAGTAATCGTGAGGCTTGGAGCAGACTGCCACTGTTCAATATCACTAACTGGAGTGAGAAAGTCATATATAACGTGTTTTGTCTCGTGAGAATTGTAAATGAGATCTTTGAAAAGATTCTGAGTGGGCTAGGAGAGGGTTGTGCATTGCATTCACTAGGTCCATGATGACGCATCTCAATTGTCAGCAATCATCCTTAGTGATTCTTGGCTGCATATGAATTGACCGGTTTCTGCTTAAGAGAATGGACGGGCTTCTTCTTTACACCCTTTATCATTACAATTTATTTTTTAATTCTTCAACCCTTCAAGTGTTTAAGAGACTTCTATGACTAGAACCTTGTTGGGTTTTCTATTCCTAGGTAACTGCTCCATCTCAGTCAGCATTATTCCATTATTCTCACTTTTACTCCTTTTTTATATCATACCTAAGGACTTCTACACTAACTAGTGGATTGTCCCTAGGTAGATCCTCCTTGGTTCTGGCTGGTTCTTTGGGAAAAGTACCATAACCTTACCAACCTTATAACTCTAATAAGTAAATGCATGGTCTGTCTTTTGGTACTATTCTCCTTGCCATAAAACCATTGAATAAATTCAATTAAGGTACTTACGATATAAATATCAAAAGCGTTTAGTACTGATTGTTTTTGATATTTTCAGAAACGCTCCCCACTCAAAATGTGCTTCGGTATACATATAAGAACAGGTCTGAGCACAAAAGTATTTTTCAAAATTCAAATTGAACATAACATTTCCATTAAAGAAAGTAGGTCTCATACTTGCCATATTGGCATTAGCATTCCCTGAAGGTTTGTCATTGATAAGAGAGAGAATTTTCATCATTTGGTCTTTTGTAAATTGAGTGTCAAAGCTTGTAGATCCAGAAGAAGTGGAAGCACCCTTAGGTGCTTCAGTATTATTGTTAAAAACTTTTCCACTAGAATTCCCAAAAGAGTTACCCCCTGCCTTGTCAGATTAGGATTCTTTTTAAAACCAGCAGGATATCCAATGATTTCATAACATCTTTCAATAGTGTGACCAAGTAAACCACAGTTTTTACATAACATGTTTGGATTAGGACCTCTATTACCAGAATTATTATTACCCCTTCTAGCCTCATTACCCCTGAAATTATTAGACTTAGCCATAAAAGCAGAAGGCTGAACTTTGTTCCTAGACACATGCCTAGATCCAGGATGGAGTCCCCTATAAGACTCCTCCCTGGAAACAACATTAAAGGCTTCTTTAAGATCAGACAAAGGGTCTCTAGCAAGAATATTACTCTTAATGTTCAGATAAGCATCATTTAAACCCATAAGAAATTGCACAAGCCTAATCAACTGATTATGTTTAAGAACACCCTCATGGGCAGCACAAGTGCAAGCAAGTAACAAAGTTAAAGTATCAAATTCTCTCCATTATGCGTTAAGGTTATGATAATACTCAGGCATAGATAATTCACCTTGTTTTAAAGCATGAATTTTATTAATGACATTAAAAATAACAGACCCATCCATCTTATCATAAGTTTCTTGTAACTCATCCCAAACCTCAGAAGCAATTTGAGAATAAACTTGACCAAGATACAAATCAGGAGACAAAGAACTAAGAATCCAACCAAGAACAATTGCATTACATCTTTCCCATTGCTGGGCAAGAACATGACTAGTAATAGGTTTAACACAAGTACCATTAACAAAACCAAACTTATTTTTACCAGTTAAAGCCATTTTGATAGCAGTTGACCACATTTTATAATTCTCAGTACCAGTTAGCTTAAAACCAATCAAAGGCACATTTGAATGATCATTATTTAGCAAGAACAATGGATTACCAACATCTAAAGCATTAATAGTAACATCAGCCATAGTAATATACCAAAAATAACCAAACAAAACCGCATAAAAGAACAATTAAGACACAAAAAGTAGAAACAAACAAATAAGGCACAAAAGACAATAAATCAGACACTAAAGAGAAGAGAAAGAATGAAGTTCCTAGGCTTCCGTACCACTCAGATGGTGGCAGGTCAAGGGCAGACAAGACTACAAAAAATTAAAACAAAAGAGAGAGAAGAGAGGTGTTACAGTGCTCTCAAAGCAAGCCAAACAGCAGAAGACTTAAGATCCGCCCTTTCTTGATTCACTTAGTCAAGAAAGAAGGGAAAAAATAACCCAGAAGAAATCACTAACCACTAAGATCAAAAACCTCTAAAAAGAAATTAGGGTTCGAAGAGAAAAACCCTAATTTGTCAATTCGAAGATAAAACCACCACCAAATTCCAATTAACCACTCAGAAAGCAAGATCCACCAACAGAATCAAGAACCCCCAAATTAAGAAAACCCTTATTTCTTCAATCAATCAAGAACCGATCAATCAAGGGGATTGATGGCTCTAATACCATGTAAAAATTATAGATCTCAACTCAAAATACCTCAATTATTCACCCAGCCAACCACCCCTTTGTGAATCTTTATTAATCAAATCAGAAGGTAAGTCCACAAACGTGTGCTTACCAGTACAAATACAAAGAAAACAAGTGTTGTCCCCTTAATCGGATGCAACACAAACTATACAAGATCACACTTATAGAAATTCCTCACTACAACACTCAAAACCTAACCAAGAATACTAACTGTAAGATCAAGAAGATCTAAACAATACCAGACTATAAGACTTGACAAAAGAGAACGATTATTGAATGATTATGAGAGAGAATGAATTGTATCAATTGAAAGATCACCCTAAAACTCCCATAGCTTTAGCTTATATACAACAATAGAATCCTTTATTTTCTCTTTAAGACCATGCACAATGAGAAATAACAAAACTAGAACCAAACATTAGAAGTTAGGACAAAATACACAAACAGTCCCTCAAGTAAGAGGTTGACCAAGTCAATGACTTATTTCAACACTATCAATAACTGAGAACCTAAAGGTCAAGTGGTAAATTAAACATTTGATACCTACCGTGGGTGGTTCAAACTTTTCTAAGATTCCATCATATCTATAGCTACCAAGATGTTCATCTATAAGCGAGAGGGTATTGTTTCAAGATGACATCCATGCCAGCACAACCATCGTAACCCTGGAAAATTGTTATAGGACCATTGAGTCTCACAAATTTGAGCTGGAGAAATTTTAGTTTGTCCATCTTTGCAAGCGAACTTGTTTTAATGGGTGATACCTGCATATTTGACATGACAGGTCATAATTAGCATATGCCTCTAATCATGGAGTGCACTATTTGGTTTAATGTTAAAAAGATTGATCTGAACATGATTAAAAGGTGAATTAATTATTAGAATAATTATCTAAAATATAACTTGTGAGTCCCAATGAATAGATCTTCTTAGCTTGTTAAGGCTTAGTTAACTTGAATAGATTCAAACTAACTATATGAGAAACAATGATTATAAATACTACAGGTTATGCGGAATCTAACTTGTAATACTAAGAAGAACAATGTAAACAAAACTTTGAATATATATTGATTGCAAATATTCTGCCTAGGTTACAGAATAGCTAACTATGAATTGATATCTCTAACTATGTCTCTGGTCTAGTAACAGAAAGATATATCAATTTGCCAATAAGTTTTTGATATGCAGTCACATTAATCAACCTTTTATCTTTATCAGTTTCCTCATGACTTAAACTTGCATTATGTTGCATAGCAGCAGGTTTGCAAGCAAGTAAACCATAGTCGCTTAAACAATTTCCCAACAATACTTTTCGTTGAGAAAGACATGCCCTTGTTTTAATTTCTCGCAAGACTTCTATTCCAAGAAAAATATTTTGAGACTCACCCAAACTTTAAGTTTTAAATTTAAAAACTAAAAAAAATTTGAACTTAGAAATTTCTTCAACATTATTACCAATAACAACTATTTCATCCACATAGACCAACAATACCAATATCACATCATTATCATGTTTAACAAACAGAGAATAATCATTATACACTCACAAAACCATTTTCATATTCAACACACCCCCCCTATCCCATGTAGAGCATTATTTTCATTCCATTGTCTGGGAGCTTGTTTAAGACCATAAAGAGACTTAACAAGCTTACAGACTTTGGTCTCAAAAGGATCATAATACCCAGGAGGTAAATCCATATACACATCCTCATGAAGGTCACCATATAGAAATGCATTATTAACATCTAACTGAAATAATGGCCAATTATTATGAACAACTAGACTAATAACACACCTAACTGTAACCATTTTCACAACAGGACTAAACGTTTCTTCAAAATCAATACCATCCCTTTGACTAAACTCTTTTGCCACAAGCCTAGCTTTATACCTTTCTATTTCACCTGTAGACTTATATTTAATTTTCCATAACCATTTACTCCTATAGTTTTCCTATTAGGGGGTAAGTCTACCAGAACCCAAGTTTTATTTCTAAATAATGCTTCCATTTCATTATTCATAGCCTCTATCCAATTTTTATCAAGAATAGCTACCTTAAGACTCTTAGGCTCAGACGATTTATTCAAGTTAGAGGCAAAATACATATTATTACCAGACAGTTTAGAATAGTTGACATGCTTTTCAATACCATACTTCTTGTTACTTGGTAAAATATAATCATTAAACTTAGAAGGAAGATTTCTAACTCTATCAGACTTCCTCACAGTATGTGGCTCATCCCCAAAATTAGTGTCACATAGACTCTCAACATTAAACCTAGGAGCAGTAGAATCAGAATGTTGGCCCTCCAAAGTACTTATGTTTTCATTCAATGGTGTTGCAAAGTTGCATACATCAACATTAGATGTAACTTTTGGACTAATCACCATCGAAACCCTACATTGCCATCACCATTAGAATGTTCTCTCATCATCACTGGGTACTTTAGGTGTAGGGTCATTTGAGTTATCAAAAAAAATTAACAAGTTCAGTTCAGACTCATAATCATGATTAACAGTTTTATCACTCAAAGACTCATGTTTCATTTTTAGTGGAAAAATTGTTTCATAGAAAGTAACATCCCTTGAGAAGAAAATGTTTTTAGTTTCAAGACTATACAATTTATAAGCTTTTTTAACACCAGAAAAACCAATAAGAATACACTTCTCAGACCTAGAACTGAACTTATCATTGTTATTAAGGACAATAGAATAACATAAACACCCAAAACACCTAATATGAGAGAGACTAGGTTCTTTTCCATACATTAACAAGTAAGGGGATATTTGTCAATTCGAAGATAAAACCACCACCAAATTCCAATTAACCACTCAAAAAGCAAGATCCAACCACCAGAAGATCAAATCCACCAACAGAATCAAAAACCCCCAAATTGAGAAAACCCTAATTTCTTCAATCGATCAAGAACCAAACAATCAAGGGGATTGATGGCTCTGATACCATGTAAAATTATAGATCTCAACACAAAACACCTCAATTATTTACCCAGCCAACCACCCCTTGGTGAATCTTTATTAATCAAATCAGAAGGTAAGTCCACAAACGTGTGCTTACCAATACAAATACAAAGAAAACAAGTGTTGTCCCCTTAATCGAATGCAACACAAACTATACAAGATCACACTTACAGAAATTCCTCACTACAACACTCAAAACCTAACCAAGAATACTAACTGTTAGATCAAGAAGATCTAAACAATACCAGACTATAAGACTTGACAAAAGAGAATGATTATTGAATGATTGTGAGAGAGAATGAATTGTATCAACTGAAAAGATAACCCTAGATCTGCAATACTCCCATCTTATATACAGCTCAGGAATCCCACATTAGCACATCTAGTCCCTGCACAATAAGAAGTGACAAAAACTAGAACCAAACATTATGAGGTAAAATAAATTACACAAGCAGTCCCTCAAGAATAAGGTTGACCAAAGTCAAAGACATATTTCAACAGTACTCCAACTAGAAACAACCGTGGGAACTTAGCCACTGTCAAGAAGAGTTATAAAGGAATTTAATGTTGTCAAGTTAAACTCCGAGTACAACATCCATCATGTTCGAGAGAGCAGCTATACAACAACTATGTGTGGAGTTGTCCACAATTCGATCATATGTGCAGTTAACAACAAAGTCAGGCATGGCCACGGTAAAAATTGACTACCCAAGGAAAGACGTGGAGCAAGCATCGGAAGGGGATAATACGACGATCAGGAAATCCAGTGGAAGGCGATGCATAAAGACAACGACAGAGAGGAAAAGTCGTGATCAACGAAAAATTTCAGACCAACCAATCACTATCAAAAAACACCTCCTACCCAGAAAAAATAAAAAGTGTTATTTATCAAATAAAATAAAAGAGATGTTCGATTCATCATAGCCTCACAGACGTTGTTCATCAATAAATAGAGTTGTTCATTAATAAAAATAGTTGTAATTAATAAAAAAGTTGTTCGTCAATAAAACTAGTTTTTTTATTTATATAGTTGTACATCCATAAAGAGAGTTGTTCATTAATAAAAAGAGTTGCTCATCAATAAAAATAGTCGTTCATCAATAAAAAAGAGTTATTCATCGATAAAAAGAGTTGTTTATCAATAAAAGAGTTGTTTATCAATAAAAAAAGTCGTTCATCAATACAATAGTGATTCATTAATAAAAATAGTTGTTTGATTCATCATATGCGTTGTTTATCATTATAAAGAATTGTTTATCATGGGCGTTGTTCATCAACAAAAGAGTTTTCTCCAATAAAAAGATTTTTTATCAATAAAAATATTTCGTCATCAATAAAAAACGTTGTTCATCAATAAAAAGAGTTGCTCGTCAATAAAAAGAGTAGTTCATCAATAAAAAAACATGTTGTCCATCAATAAAAATTATTGTTCATCAATAAAAAAGATGTTCTTTATCAATAAAAAACGTTGTTCATCAATAAAAAACGTTGTTCATCAATAAAAAAAGTGGTTCATCAATAAAAAAACTTTGTTCATCAATTAAAAAATGTTCCCCATCAATAAAAAGAGTTGTTCATTAATAAAAAAAATGTTGTTCATTGATAACGCTCAAATTGAGTATGTTTTTAGGACCGTTATCATTGATTTTATGTATGTATTTGGTGTTTTTCATAAACTTACGGTACTTAATGAAGTATATTTGCTATTTTAGGTTCATTGAAGCTCACGTGACGGAAAACGAGGAAAAAG
>BQNB010079725.1:0-14176 GCA_026074375.1 Tanacetum coccineum | reverse complement strand
TGTGATTTTGTTTTAAGCTTGTTTTGGATAAGTGAAAAGTCGATGACGGTGAATTTATCCTTTTTGGGGGCATTCTCGGATCGAAATGCATCTTGTTCTATGATCCCTAACAATTATGAAAATAACGAAAGTCAAAATAATCTCAGTTATAAAAAAATGAAAAGTTTTAGAAAAATGGGAAAATAAGGGGTGTTTTATAACTTGTGATTTCTTAACTCTCTCCACAAAAATCTTTGCTACTTTTTAAAGGTTTAGTTTGGGGAAGTTTTGAGGTATTTGGTTATAAGGCATATAACATTGCGTGAGGACACGCAATCACTTAGTTTGAGGAATTTTGATATGTGTGAAAACACATATCCATTTTATATCAAAAATGACCCTAAAAAGACAAAATTATGCTTAAAATGCTAGAATTCTGCTTGTTTTGTCTTTGTGATTGTGTAGGTACGGATATTGCATAAATCTCAAGAAAACGGACAAAACCCGGACAAACACGAACACGGGAACGGAAGAGCACGCAAAGAGCCGGGAGAAAGCTATCAAAAGTCAAGAATGGTCAACTAAAGTCAACCTTTGGTCAACTTAAGTCAAACCACAAAAAAACAACAAAATCAAAAATTCCCAAAATAACCCTTCAAGTCAAATAAAGTTACAAAAATAATCCCTAAACCCTAACGGTGTTAACTCTTATTTATAAGAGTTAACACCCGTTAACCTTCTTATAACTAAACCAAGCCAGGCCCAATCCCGAATACCCGGCCCAAACCCTTTTATTATTAACCCTGGCCCAAGTCAACCCTCCCAATAACCCCGGTCAAAAGTCAAAGTAATAACAAATTTTACCGCCAAGCCAAAACTACTATTCATCCATCTTCCCTACACCATCTCCCCTGCACCCTCGTCCGTACTATATCTTTCCCCATCCACTCACCTGTCAACATCACCTAGCCACGCTGGCGATCCTCTCTTTCACATCTCATGATCCAACGGTAGAGATTAAAAGGAAGAAGGAAGTTAATCAAAGGGACGGCTGAGATAAAGCTTGGGATACACTCTTGATTCCTCTCACGCAAGTAACACACTCAAGGGACGCTCCTCTCATCTCTCGGCTATAAATAGAAGCCTCTCATCAACAGAGAAATCTATCTAGGAGTAGTGTAATTTTAGCTTTAGCTTATTTACTGTTTTAATCAGCTTATTGTAATCAACTTATGTAATCTTCTTTTCAATGTAATGTAATCTCTTTTATATTAATGAAATTCAGTTTTAAAAGTTTAATTCGTGTTCTAAATTTCAACTATTTTTGTTACTGTTTCAACTAAATAAGCTCTTAATAAGCTCAATTTTCTTAATAAGCTAATCTCTTACTCAGTTAAGCTTAACAAGCTTAACTGAGCTTTTGGACTGTTAAACTCACTCTCAAATTTCCAAAGCTTTTGATTAATGGATGATAAGCCAAACATGGATGGGCTTATGGACTTACTGGCTTATTCCTAATAAGCCAGAGCTTGTAGAATAAGCTCATTTGAGCATTCCAGTCCTTGTTTAAGCAAAGGACAAAGGTACTCTTACTCTTTTTAATTTTCTGCTCAATTACTATTTTACTGCTTATTTGCTTAATTCTGCTTATTTTTAGCTTGTGATTGTTAGAAATAGCTTATCTGTGCTTATTATACTTAGTTGATGCTTATTTAGTTAAATTTTAGCTTAAAACTCATTTTTAGTTGTTTTTCTTCATAAACTGTTAAAAACCAAAAAATATTTTTTCCTTTTAAAAATACTTAGTTTAGTTTTGCTTATTTGCTTATCTAGTGGCTTAATTGTGCTTATCTCAATCTATTTGTGCTTATTGATCATCTGTTTTTAGTTAATATAGCTTAGATCTTAGTTTTGTTTAAATTGTCATAAAATCAATATAAAAAAACCAAAATATTACTAATTAAGTATAGCTTATTGTTAATTGCCTATTTATCTAGGATTGCTTATTAGTCCTTTATAAGTTTGTTTCATTGTCTGGTTACTACGTCTTGAGCTCTTAATTTAGAAATTTCATTTCTTAATTGAATGTCATGTCTGTTAAAGTAGTGTTTTGGAATAGCTGATTTTGACCTCAAAAAGTCAAAGAAAATTAATGATGACTTTGAATCATTTAAGTAGTACTAAAATCCATTTTGTAAAGTGACATCATAGATTAAATTTCAACTTGAAAAAGTTTTAAAGTGAAAAGTATTGGAATTTTCACCAGGAGAGGTTATTGCTTAAGCTAGCTAGTTAGCTTTTGATCCAAGCTTTACTAAGCATGGAAATTTGGTTTGCTACGTGATAAGACACACATCATAAGCGTGTTAATTCAGGTCTTGGGACCTATATGTCATCTGTAAAAATTAGTTTTATTAAAATCCATTTACTAATTTGGTCAACATCAGGAAACTAATGTCAGTTCCTACTGCTGACCTTGTGATCTAGATTTAGGCTAGTTAAATTAGGTTTAGCTTCTAATAATCGTAGCATCAATAGTTTACATTAATTAAGGTAGTAATTTTAAACTCTTTTGAATTTCTTAAGAGAAGGTTGGATTACCGTTTTCTTAATATCTATGGTCAATTAGCTTTTAAATTTCATAAAAATTCTTAAAAAACCAAAAACAGTAGTAAGTCATTTTTAGTTTCTAATTTTAGAATTTTAGCTTATAGGTTTAGTTTTTATTAATTAAATTTATAGCTTATATCTAGTTTGTTAAGTTTTCATAAGCTCAGGTGCTGTAGTGGGCTTATTGGGCATTTTAAGTCTTAATTAGTTTTTGATGTTTTTTAGTGGTTTGTTTCGAGTTAGCCTATTAAGGACCTAAAATTTTCAATAGCATTAGGTTTAGTTAGGTTAATTTAGCTTATTAACTTATCTTCTAGACATTATAGGCTTTCTAAATCATCTTTTGGTTCAAGATTGGTACTTATTTGAGATATGTGTGCTTATTTGACAGTGGAACATTAGCTCTTTTTTTTAGCTCTCAAAAGCAAAGTTTCTGTAAACAACGACCCAAGCTTTTATAAGATTTTGTGAGCTTAATTTTGTAGGAATCCGGCCGAATACTCACATTCATAACATACAATCGTACGAAATCGAACTAAGAAATGAAATGATAAGAGTTGTTTCTAGATGAGGAAAATAGAGAGAAATGAGAGAAAAAAGAAAAGTCATATTTTTAGATATTTGAACTGATACATACTCTTTTCTAAATAGAAAAGAGTTAATATACCCCGATTACTTAAAAGGTGACAACAGCGCGGGATATTTAAACTATGGACCCGTGCCCCCCCCCCCCCTTGTTTGGGTTTTGCTTGGAGATTAATAAAGGAATTCAAAAATGAATTAACCTAAAACATATACAATATTAGATTAACTAACGATCCCGATTCCCATAATATCCTATACAACATTAAACATAAACTTATAGAGACCGTTCCCGAAAAAGCTGCCATCTAAGAGCGACCGCACTAAACTTCCTTTGTTTCGAAAGCTCAATAAATTGAGCTAACAATACTCCCACAGAGAAGTGAGGTCTTGCACACAAGGGTAACAAGAGCTTACCTTTATTGACTCAAAACTAAAATTGAGGCTAACAAATTTCCCCCCCGAAGTAGAGTCTCATTGATGACGCACTTCCATCATGAGATCATGAGCATATCGCTATTTGTCCGATTATAAGTCTCGAGTGTTCTTGTCTTTGTCTTCGGTTTTTTTTTTCTAACGCTTGTTCTTTCCTTCAAAGCTTTGTATCTTGACTTTTAAGCCTTTATGACTCATTGTCCTTTATCGTCTTTTCCATCTACCTCAGCGCAGATCTACTTATGTCTTATGACCTAACAATGCTCAAACTTTCTTAATACTTTTTGGCATTATCTTGAAAGCTTAATTCTTCAAGTATAAAGACTTTTGACCGGAAGTACTTTGTCTTCTTAAAAATTCATGAGCTTTTCTAGATACATACTGTCTTCGTAGAATATTTAAAACATTATGGAACTGGGATGAGGTTGCCGTTACCACCGTTTGACCTTCAGGTTTACGTTAGAGATAAGGCGAGAAAATAGATTTGTGAAAATCAAACGACGTGTCACACGTTAAAGAGAAAGTTTTTGTTAACAGACATCGAGAGTGTCATGTTTTTATCACAATTCATCAACTGTCAAATCATATATACTGGACCAAATCGATATCCCAGTTGTCACAAGTTTATTTCATATATAATGCTCGCAGTCCACCTACCAAGAGCTTGTTTTGATGCTTATGCTCCAAGCATGATTTCCATCTTCAATGTTGAAATCATTAGTATACACGTTCGTCAATGTCTTGCAAATATCACAATGAATATTGCAATAGGACTCTAGATACAATCTTGTGAACTTGATGAAGTTCAACAAGTGTTGAAATGGAATGTGTCCTAACGAGATTTTTATTGACTCATTGGCTCTAGAACATCGATTAGTGCATTTTTGTTTTATTACATTCGAGGCTGGAGCATATAGCCACCTATTCAAAATCAACAATCTCGGAATGAGATGTCAATAGATAACGTGTGTATCTCCGTGACAAATGAGACAAGTTTCTGTTGAGAGAAACCCGAATGGCTGGGAAGGGTTGTGCATTGCATCACTGGGTCCATGATGTCGTTTTCAATGTCAACAATCAACTTGTGATTCTGACAGCATATGTAATGATTATCCTGGTTTTCCTTTTTACTTTCTGGCCCCCCCCCCCATTAAGTAAGTGTGAGGAGCTTCTTTCTTTAGACCCTTTTATCCATACATATTATTTTTCATTCTTCACAACGCTACACAATGCTTGCCAGACGACCATTACTAACACCTGTTGTGATTGATCCAGTTTTAGCAATCTTAGTCGGCATTATTCCCATATACATTCATCTCCAATCATACCTAAGGACTGCTATTTCTAACTTTGGATTATCCTTGGGTAGATCCTCCGGTTCTGGTTGGATCATAGGATTGATTCCTAACCTAACCACCTTATGACTTCAGATTCGTCGTGAAATTAAGATGTTGTTGGGTATAAGATCGAACCATAAAACCTTTTCTTCAGCACATTGAGTCGAATAGATCATATTTTAATTACATTTTCTCCCCTTATTTTAAATAATAAACACTTAGTTTTTGAAATACCTTGTGATTAAAATATGTCTTGAAAAATCTGTGGGAGAAAATATGGTCAGCATGAATGGTTTGGAACATTTTGATAATGTTTTGAATACATAAGAGTTGTCGTTGAGTGATATCCAATAACATAAAAACTTTGTTTTTCGTAAAACTCCCTTCGCCCTAAATCATACTCCCCCTCAAGAATAGGACCAATTGAAAAATTGTTGTCTTTTGAAAACATTGTGAGGGATGGAGTGTTGAACACACAATTTTGAAAGATTATGAATTGTCATCGAGAAATTCTTGAAAAATTGTGTTCAACTTTTTGAAAAACCAAATGTTAGAGGACTTCTCTTCTAACGTTAAGGGTAAGCGCACTGAAACGTACACTATCCTTTTTCTTGAGCTAAAAACATTGAATGTCTTGTAAGAAAGGTCCAAGACGAGAAACGTTAATTATAACCTCGTTTGGAGAAAAGTATAAACCCTACCTTTATTTGAAGTCCGGGTTATTACTTAAATTTGCACATAACCATTTAGAAAATTAGAAATGAAATGTTTTTGAAACTATTTTACAACTCTCGGCTCGAACTTCAATATACACACCGTGTCAATGTTAATTCGACATTTCTAGAGGCACAATACAAGTTATCGATTCCACGAAAGACATGTCGAGAAGATCTATTTGAAAATGTTCTATTTTTCTGATTTTGTGTTTATTTACCTGTTGTCCTCAAGCATTGCTTATATATGGTGGAATAGTAATTCCAACTCTGACCCGTGATGTAGCGTCTTGTTTGCTTTATGGAACAACTTTTGGAACCAGTTTTAAACTTGACTGGTCATTGCTGTGGTCTTGAATTCCGAGGTCGGAACGTTATGGATTCAGAAGTCATTTGTGAAGAACTAGGCCTGAACTAATGTGCACAGCTTCGATTGATCATGAAGACCCCCAAAAAAAGGGGCCCCCCCCCCCCTTTTTATTCTTTGATCTCTGCGATCAAACGTCGAGTGAACAATGAGGAACGGGGCCAGAAGTGTTTATTTTTCCAGCAGACGCCATATGATAATGACAACCGAAATGTAGGGGTTGTGGGTGGTAAAGGGTGTGATCTTGAACTGCTGCGAATCAAGCCGTCATTTGGAACATTGAGGAACTGGGCCTGCAGTTTTATATTCAGCAGACAGACATGCACCATTTGAACGATAGCTCATCTTTTGTGTGAAACCATTCTGTTTTTGGCACTGGTTTCTTAGATTATCAAAAATTTCACAGCAACCACACTCTGAGATTTTCCCTTTTCATTGTAAATGCATCTGCATTTAGTCAATTCTTGTTGCTTTTTGACCATTAAATGACGTACCTGCGACTTAAAACCCAGAGTTTGTTCGCATCCAAGAAATATGTGGATATCTAATTATTGAACCATTTGGTGGTACACTTTCAACCTTAATTGTGCTAAGGCGAATAACTTTCCAGGAGGAACCCATCTAAGACCATTTGTCTGAATAGATTCTACCCGTTCGGTTTCCAGCTAAGACAATATCTAGGATTCATTGTTTTCTCAGGGACAGTGTAGTCTTTTGATTTGAGAATTGTTTTGGGGAGAATCCTATGTCCCTGTGTGGGATCTGCTTTCAGGTTTCCTTAATGCGCTTGACTTTTCTACGGCATATATCAGTCTTTGTTGTCTTATGGGATTTTTGCATCCTAATTCAGTGCAGAGGCACTGAGTATTTAACCTTGAGAGGTATTCCAAGACCATTCATCATGAATTTGCTCTGTAAAGGCACTTTTGCATGTAGGACATTGCAATTTCATTGAACTTCAAGAAAGGCTTTTGTTTCCTATTACCCTCATCGATCTAAGTGAACATCATTGTTTGAAAACCCGACTAACTCATTGATCCGTGCCAAATCCCTAGGTTTTGGTTTGCAACCATTAGCAGTTTGGTGTAATCTAGCAGGATCGAATCATACTAGGTTTTTCATTCCTTCTTGTCTTTCTGAAGTTGTGCACTTTTCTTAGCTTTCTCTAGTAGAGTTAAGAACCCAGTCATTTGAGCCTACAAAACTTTAGGAGACTTGAAATGAACACTGCTTTGATTGGGTTATTCCTATAGGGCCAGGTGCAATCACATTGGTGTTTATCGAACTGCTTGTTTTTCTAATCTGCGGGCAAATTCTAGTTTGAGTTACTATTTAAACAAACCATCCACACATTAGTTTTATTAACCGACTGTTTATGTTTTGAAAACATCTCATTTTCATGAGAATTTGAAAAAGGAGTCGGGTTTTTCCTAAAACTGATGGTTTTGGAATTCTTGAGCATTTGTGTTTGTCGAACAACAATGGTTTATTAAACAGAGTTTCCACAGAACTTTCCCTTGCATTTCTCGATGAGTTTCTTTAAACTCACTTATGGCTATGTTTCTTGTCTGCATTTGAGCTTTCAAATCTTATATTTCATGATAATGATTCACGTTCTTTTTCGAAATACTTTTAAATCATTTTCTTTGCAAACTGAGTTTGTTTTTCATTATGTTCTTTACATTTTTGTAAAGCAAGTTCAAGAGAAATCGATGTTTATCAAGTTTAAAAAAACTATTTAACAAATTATTATGAACTTCTTTTGTTAACCAGATTCATTTTGTTTCGAAATCTTTTTCAAGACATTCACATTCTTTGGACTTTTATGAAGATACAAGCAATGTAATTCAATATTAGCATTTAAATCAGAGATGAGAAAGCAAATCAGAACATAATAACATCTTTAAGACACACACTCTACACCCCAAAAACGAAATAAACAGGTCTTTCGTGAAGTAGATCAATAAATGTTTGAAAAATCAGCCTTTTCATATTCAATTTTCGTCAACCTCCTTGTCAAGGGATTTAAACGTACTACCAATCGTCATGCATATCGTTTTTATTAGTTCATGAACAAAACAATGCTGTCCAGAATAGTTTTGTCCTGAAAGGAGTGCATTAATAAGGTTTTGTATCAAAACTACCATACATCTTATCATTTGGTAAGGAAATGCACTAATTAGAATGATTAGACCTAGTTTGTGTTGTTTACAAATTGTTCTAAAATTATAGAAGTGTTTGTCCAATTTCCGGTAAAAAACTATTTCTACATTTAACTAATGGGATTAGAAATGGGTAGAAAGGACCACTTTTTTAGCAATGTTTGGTTTTGTTTATGTTAAACTTTTTTTTCCCACATTGTCTCGCCTAACTTCTTTAGACGAGCCGCGTTCCAACAGATCAGATAGGTTTTGGATGTGGATTTGAAAGTTCAAAAAGACTGTTTTGTATATGCTTAATCTAATTGTTTCACTTGTCTTATCCAATTTTGATCCTTTCTCCTTTTCAAGAGTCACTGTCTCTTCCCCATTGGGGCAAAAACTTTGCAGGATCAGAAATAACATATGGATCCTCATACAAAAAAGACTAAACAAAAAAAAACAAAAATGTATAGTGTAGAGGTTAGTGAGTGTATCATGCTTTTCGGATTGAGCCTATCTTGATGGTACTTAGGTATAGCAAAGTGTTGATCTACCATTAAATGTTGCGCATATGGTGCAAACATAGAATGGCTAAATAATGATTGTGTTTAAAAAAGAATTTCCATTCAAAAAACTTAATTTGTTTTGGCCAATGCAATCATATTGTCAAAATCGACATGCTAACCTTTCCTTAACCTTTAAATCCTAAAGTGAACCTTACATATCTCTTTGAGTTGACCTTCAAATAGTGACCTAGTAACAGACTCTTTTTGACTAGCTCATCGTGTTTCTGATTGACAACTGAAAATTTCATAGATAAATTTTTTAAACCTGTTGTATGTCAGATTGTCTTTAAGAGCTAATATTCCTAGAGTTTCATTTGAACTTTGTTTGAAGTATAATTATAATCACTACGTTCGGTCATTAAGGGTCGTGTACTTCATCAAGCACAGTTTGTTTGTCTGAGTGCAACAGAGCAACTATCCCGACTTGCTAGTAGCCTCCCCGAGAGCCCTACTAGTCACATCAAGGTTAGTTTTGCACTCTTTCCAATTCTTGACTCAATGAAGCGTTTGCTTCTTTAAGTTGCTTTAAAATCGTTTTGTTTTCCACAGTAATCAAGAGTTAAATTAGCAATTATAAATTAGCATACGCAGCACCCTCATCAACACAAATAACACATTCTGCAACATTTTTGATCAACCTATTATACATTATAACATAATTTGATGAATCAGGAGTGACATTGCTATCATCCATCACCAAAACATTAGTTCATTAATGGATTCATGGGTGCTCAGAATGTCTTTCTCTCATTTGCAAACATATTACTTGCATACATGATTTTGTAACCTGTGTCCAATGGCGGAATCAATAGAACTTGATTCTGCAAGGTAATACTTCCGAATCTTTGCCATGAAACTGTAAAGTGCTTCCAATCTTTCTTTCTTTTCCATCTACTTCATTTGCTACAATCCCACTGCTCGTTTCATCTCTGAACTTGTGACCGATGATTATACCTCTTTGAAACCTTGCACTGTTTAGATCTGCAACTAGTCATTATCACTCAAAACAACACAAAAAACACTTATACCACTCTAGCAAACAATCAAACAAAAATCACTCAACAATACACATCACAAAGAGAACAACATTTCTACTCAATCATCAAAAAAAAAAATAACTTCCAACAAAAAAATTCACTCAATTTTTGTTGTGGGAGCATTTTTCAACGTCATCTTAAAGCACTTGCTCATGACTTGCCTCTTTCTTATTAAACAATGACAATGGAGTTTCATGTTCTGGATGATTGTTTCCTTGGAATGTTTGAGCTTTCATTTTAGTGTAATCATCTGAAGTTGTTCTTTTACTTCTCGATCTGATGAAAAAGAAACTTGAATAAATATCGTATAGGCTTTTAACAAGTCAGAGTTACTAACCATTCAAACTGTACTTTTATCACACAAGAGCGGATTTGGGAATCCATCTCGTGAAGTGATTTCTTTTCTAGCGTTGAGAAGTAGAGTGTTCTAACTTCTAAGTTATTTATGTGTTGAGATAAGTTGAAACATGAAGGTTCTGACACTATCGACCAAAGAGTTGTTCAAAAGCTTGATTGAATACAATATACTCTGTCTTTCGAGAAGTTGAGTGGTTGATTTAAGTGCATTTAATTTGTTCAAGGAGTTTTCTTTGAAAATCTTTGCTTGCATCTGCAGTTTCTGTATCTCTGGTTCCTCTAACACTGAACCCGAAGATGAAGTATTCTTTGTTTCCATTTTAACGTGAATTATGAAGTGTGAAAATTTTGTTGGATCTTAAGTGGATATGATGTGATTGAAGTTGTGGTTGTGTATGCAATTCACGTTCACGGGATTTTACACGTCTATGATTAAAACCGATAAATGAATTAACGGGATTTTACAAAATCAATAGAAAACCGTGAATGATTTGATTCGGAATCAGCGGCCAATGATTTAATTGTATAAAAACAGATAATTTTCTGGCTAGGGTTACAGCAGATTGTTTAAATAGGCTCACCAAACTGAAACGGGCCTAAAAATACAGATGGGCCGTGAGCTAGAACAAAAACAAGTCTAACACAAATTCCAAAAAAATGAAAAATGTCAATAACTCATAGTAAACGAGGGTTTTGGGCCTCGAAAAATCCGTAACCAGCCAAAGGGTGGTTACAGCTGCTTCCGTCTTGTTTTTCTCTTCGATTTGAGAGGTCACGGGCCTGAAACGGACTTACGGATCAAAAGTTATGGCTGTTTTACTGAAACCCTTTTCTTCACACAAGATTTCTAGACAAAACGCAGTGCTATCTTTAACCAAAACGCAGTGACTTTTGAATCAAAACGCAATGACCATTTAATCAAAACGCAGCTTGAGATTTGGTCAAAACGCAGCTTGAGATTTGGTCAAAACGCAACAAAATAAAAAATTGGGCAGAGTATTCCTTAGTCAAAACGCAATACATGTCTTCAAAACGCAACCTGCAATCAAAACGCAACCTGCAATCAAAACGCAATGAACCAAAACGCAATCAAGATCAAAACGCAACCAATGATCAAAACGCAGCCAATGATCAAAACGCAGCCAATGATCAAAACGCAACCAATGATCAAAACGCAACCAATGATCAAAACGCAACCAATGATCAAAACTTTTCTAGAGAGTCAAAACGCAACGACGAAATATACGACTTTTTCCACCAAAAATCGCCTAAAAATCACCCTTTTTGACCTTTTAACTTGATTTCTCTTGCACAATTAGTTACCTTATGCCTAGATCTTGCTTAATAACATAAACATTCACACATCTAAGCACAAAAATCCGGGTTTGATTTTTTTTTTTGAGTTCAAATGACACACGAATTTGATCTTGTTGAACCACAAGAATCAACCACGAATCCACACGTAGCTCTGATGCCAATTGTAGGATCCCGTTAACACTTCATATAACACATATGATGCACGAATTTGTAACAAGAAATTAGAAAGAAAGATGGTGGTGTAGAGAGAGAAAGAAGAGAGAGAGATGAGAGAAAAAGAAAAGATATTTCTTAGATATTTTGAACAACTAACTTTTCCAAGTGGAAAAGTTCCTTATATACCCCGACACTTAAAAGTGACGCGCGGGATATTTAACTAGGACCCGGGCTCGGGTTTTGCTTGGGATTAAACCCGAAACATATACAATATTAGATTAACTATCGAGCCCGATTCCCGATAATATTCTATTACAACATTAACTAATTAATTGACCGAGACTTAAATACATAATGAACGAACTTCATGTTCGACTCAATATTTTGAGGCTAACACTATTGTATTCACTATCTAAGTCTTTTTCATCTAACGATGATTAGTCATCAGTAAAGATTTTGGTTTCAGAAAGTACCTCATTGGACGAATTAGCCATAAGACATTTTTCATCTTTAGTCTTGTTGGGATTAAAAGACTTCTTGATGATCTTAGAGTTACTGCTGCTAAGGTATTAGTTATTGCTGCTAAGCATAAATTAGTGCTATTAGTAATCTTAATGAAAAATATGCTAAGTAGTTAGTATTGCTAGTTATTGCTGCTAGTATAAGTTACTACTGCTAGTGTATATTACTACTGCTAGTAATGTTAGTACTGCTAGAGTAAAGTTAGTACTGCTAGTGTAACTTAGTACTGCTGGTGAAGATTGAAGAAAACTTTCTAAGTAGTTAATGTTGCTTGTACACAGTTAGTGCTGCTGGTACAAAAGTTACTACTGTTGGTGTTGAAAGTTAATGCTGCTGGTATAAAAGTTACAACTGCTGAAAGATTACAACTGCTAAAAGGATAAAGACTGCTAAGAGAATAGAGAAAAGATTGCTTATGGGATATGTATGAGATAATTTTGTAAAAGATACATATAAGTTATTTTTTTAGAAGATCATGATAACTTAGGAAAATATTGTAATTCCATTAGGACTCCTTGATGTATAAAAGGAGGTCCTAGGGTATAGAGTTCTAAGTACCAAAAATGAGTCATAGAGTTGTTCATAGCTTCAAGGTTTTGTAACCCTAATACTAGGAGAGTATTCATATTATTTGTAATAATAATATTGGAGCTTTTATTATTGAATTAAATTGTGTTCTTGTGCTACTATTTCATTGAAGAATTCTTCTTATATTAAAGATTAGATTCCGCATAATCTTTAGTATTATCAAACAAAGTTTCTATCATAAGTTGTGTAGGATTTATCTTGCATAACTAAACCTTACACAAGCTAAGGAATTCATGATCCATTGAAGTGGGATCAACAAGCAGTATCAGAGCTTGTTGCTTTGAGAAACTTTGCTAAGAAGACATGGATCAAGACTCAGTACATATGGTGGCTGCATCAAAAGTGCCTATGCTCACACCTGGTGAGTATGAACTTTGAAGGATGAGGATGGAACAATACATCCAGATGGTTGATTATTCTCTATGGGAAGTCATAGAGAATGGTAATGCACCTCCAATAACAAAACTTGTTGAAGGTGTTGAGCTGAAGGCAAGAAGAACTTTATTGATGGGCATCCCGAATGAACATCAATTGAAGTTTAACTCCATCAAAGATTCCAAGTCATTGCTGCAGGCTATTAAGAAGAGGTTTAGAGTAAATGCTGCTACTAAAAAGAATCAGAGGAATCTTCTAAAGCAGCAGTATGAAAATTTTACTGCATCTAGCTTAGAGGTGTTAGATCAAACCTTTGATAGGATTCAAAATTTTATCAGTCGGTTAGAGATTCATGGTGAAAGTATCTCATAAAAAGATGTGAATCAAAAGTTCTTAAGAAGTATCTCACCAGAATGGAACACACATACCATTGTGTGGAGGAACAAGCCTGAGATAGATACATTAAGCTTGGATGATATTTATAAAAACCTGAAGATTTATGAACCAGAGGTCAAAGGGACATCAAGCTCAAGCACAAACACACAAAATATAGCCTTTATGTCCTCAAACAACACCAGCAATACATATAGAGCAGTTAATACTGCTCATGGTGTTACAACTGTTAGCACTCAAGCTACTGCTATTAACTCAACAATAATTGATAACTTCAGTGATGCTGTTATCTGTGCTTTCTTTGAAAGTCAACCAAACAGTCCACAACTTGACAATGAGGGCTTGCAATAAATTAATCTTGATGATTTAGAAGAGATAGACTTGAGGTGGCAGATGGCTATGCTAACAATGAGGGCTTGAGGTGGCAGATGGCTATGCTAACAATGAGGGCAAGGAGATTCTTGAAGAACACTAGAAGAAATCTTACTGTGAATGGTACTAAAACTATTGGGTTTGATAAGTCCAAGGTGGAGTGTTACAACTGACACAAAAGTGAACACTTTGCAAGGGAGTGCAGGGCTCCAAGGAACCAAGAAAATAGGAATAGGGAAAACACAAAAAGGGTTATGCCAGTGGAGACAACTACTTCCAATGCTTTGATCTCATGTGATGGTCTTGGTGATTATGATTGGAGTGATCAA
>BQNB010079724.1:0-29789 GCA_026074375.1 Tanacetum coccineum | reverse complement strand
GGTCGTGACGAGTATTCTATCATAAGCTTGGCAAGGATACACATCTCCACCACTAGAGCTAAGGAGTAACAAGTTTATAGAGGTGGCGAGTAGTCTAGTCTTTATCGATACCAATATTCCAGAAAAGGTGACAAAGACCATACATACACATCCATAACGATGGGATAGACACATATGACTGCATTCAAACATTAACTCAAATAAGCTAAAGAATAGGACTAGTAGAGTAATATAGGGTATGGATCTTCTAACTTTCACCAAAAGTAATAAACCAACAAGGCAGCTAAATCACACATACATGGCCGTAACGACAAAATAGACATGCATGATTCGATCATATCCTTATTCGAGTTAAACCTAAGGTTAATCATTAGGAAAGGGAAATAAATTGTTGTTAAATAAAAATTTACGAAACAAATAGATTAAGTCCAAACAGATAAGGTACAAGTTGCTAGATACTTTTTCCCGACCGTTACCATGATTAAGACACAACTATATGCACAAACGTCTTGATCATAGATCAAAAACAACAACCTAAGTTGGCGTTCCCGTAAAGGTCAACTCCCAATCATCCCATACTTTACATACTTTTACAAAGACAAGTGGCGATATCTACCACTTTATACAAAACTTTACATCGTTGATTTATAACCATCCATCAACGAATAATCGATCCTTCAAATAATTTCATCGGTTTAAGCTTTAACGAACCGACTATCTTCAAACTTTTCTCCTCTTTTTTTTTGCAATTTTCTAATTTTTTCAATTTTTTTACATAATATACTACGAATCTCAGTGTAATTTCACCATCTTCACGATCATAATAACTCCGGATAATTTCTTCCATGATTTTTCATTCTTTGGACGTACCAATAATTGTGATAGTAGTAAAAATACATGAGTTTTGACTACTTTTTATATTCCTATTGCAATGTGCAAATTTCCCAACCATACGAAAGATAGAAAATGACACAAGACACAGGAAATACATACTTTACACTTTAAGCAACTAGCAACTGATAAATAGACTTAATCTAACAGGGTAGGCTAAGGTGTAACGAAACAAATAGTTGGTGTTATCCTAAAGGATTGGCTCTACTGGTTTTTTTAGGGGTATCTTACTCTAAAAATAAGAGTAAACAAAGGGTTTATATGGGGGTTAACTAACCAGCGTAGTTAGTTAATAAAACAACATATATAGGCTTTTTGGGTGTAATCTTAGAAATTTACCAATTTAAACAAGTTACTCCATCCAAATCCATAGTACTCATTATTGTGGTCTCGAATATATAGACTAAGCCAAGTTCTAAAGTCTACAACATCACCGGCACACTCATATTTTTGTGGGATTTGGGTAAACATTTTAAAACGGATAAGGCTGGATCCTCACAATATCTAATTAGGGTTATGTGTGCAGGTTATGTAACCGATAATTTCACAAAAGTATGCTTGAAAAAAAATAAATTTGAGCATAATTTAAGCATTTTAATGTGAAAAATAGGACAAGTAAAGTTCTAATTCCCATCCCCCCACTTAAGTTATACAACGTCCTTGTTGTATGATAAAACATTAAAAACGAGAAATTAAAAGAGTTAGAACAAGAAACTCCCCTGATGTTTTGCTCGGTAGATTCTCCAAGTTAAGTTTATGAGCAAGAATTCCAAATTATCAATACTTCACCAACTTTGTCGATTTCTTTTCTAGCGAGGTCCTGTGAAAAATATAGGAAAAACATGCAAAATCCTATCTCGGGTATCCTATGGTTAATAAAAACAATAAACTGTACAGGCATTCAATACGATGTATCCAAAAACCAGGATACGCCATATAGAAAGACCTGTAAAAAGTATCAATACAAGTCAGTCTGCCAAATACACCATATTATGTGCATGAATACGTCGTATAGACTGATTTGATGATAAAGTTTTAAATGCAGAAAAATAAAGGACTGATAACGTCCATACATTCAATACACCTTATGGTATGGAGCAGATACGCCGTATTGATGTTTGAGAAGACAAAATTGATCAAAATAAATAAAAACTGCCTGGGTTGTCTCCCGGGAAGCACTTTTCTTTCAGCTAGTCTTTAAGTTAGACTTTTTCTTCAGCTTCTCACACTATTTAACACTCTTCCTCTCATTCTTTTGTAACGGGTTTGGTGCTTGAGTCCGTAGTCTATCAACGAGCTAATTTGTTGAACTTACTTCCAGGCTTGATTCTTGGCCTCTGCAACTTCCTTGTTTAAACACCATCCTTATAAAACCTCTTGGGGTCGAAGGGAATGCCAAACGGCACATAAAGATTTTTAATCATGAAAATTAATGGCTTCCCTTCGTGAATATAATTCCAAGTCATGATATTAACATTTAATTCCATGATAAAAAGTTCAGTCTTGAAAATTTTTCTTGATGTATCATGACTTGTTTTCAAAAGCTTATTTGACCCTTGTGCATAAGCACCAACATCGGTATTTATCTCATCAAATAACGGTATGACAAATGTATCCCACGAGGGCTGTTCTGTATCGATTTTTTTATCATCATTGTCTTAAATCAGTCCTACCCTCCCCCACTCCTATTACTCCCCCCCCCCCCCCATCTTATTGTATATAAGCTTTTGGAAAGGGATCTTTCCTTGTTAGAGGATCCAGGACTTATACTCTAGTTTATTCATAAACTCAGAGAGCTATTGCTGCCTTAATGGTCTCTTGTTTAGTAGAGGAGTTTGTAGTTTCATTTTTCAGTTCCTTTAAATTCTAGTTTTAAATATTGATGTTATTGCTTGCTATGTTTAGATTTGCTTATTTGCTTATTCTCTTTGCTTATTAGTGTTTAAATGTCTTTTCTAAATCCTATTTAGTTGTTTGTCCTCATCTGTTTTTGCTTAAATAGTTATAGATCATTAGTTATTAAATTCTGTCATAAAAAAATCATAAAAATCCAATAAATATTTTTTTAAATTGTTAGTATTTAGATTAAAGCTTATTCAGTTGTTTCATCATGATTGCTTAAGTTTGTTTTAGTAGTTTTTATCTTTATTTAGTGCATAAATTTCTCTTTAAAAAGATTTTCTTCAAATCTGTCATTATGATTAAGTAGTTGTTTTGGTTTGGTTTTTTTTTTTTTTTTTTGTTTGGGGGGGGGGGGGGGGAAATTCTCAAATTGACTAAACAGTACTACCTAAGTTAGTATTGCTTTTGTCCTTTGAAATACCTGTACTAACCTCTAAAGTTAGTACTGCTTTTACAAGTTAGTACTGTTAGCTTTAAATTCAGTAGGATTAAGTTTAGCTTTAGCTTATAAAGAATTTAGTTTTAGTTGTCATTTTCTAGCTTATTTCATTGCTTAATTTTGTTTTCAAAAGTCAAGTCACACTAGCAGCACTTTCTCTTGAAAGTACTGCTGAATATTTACACTACCAGTACTAACCTCAGTTAGTACTGCTGTGTTCATAGCTTAGTTTAGATAAGTAATTTTAAGATTTAGCTTATTAAATTCAGTAGGATTTAAGTTTTAATATAGCTTAATACATTTTAAGTCTTAATTTTCAATTTCTAGCTTATTTTCTTAGTTTAATTTAGCTGTCAAAAGTCTTAAAAAAACCTGAAAACTCCAAAAACAGTACTTAGAGTCCTTAGAATTTAAATTTGTTAATTTAGCTTATGGGTATAGATTTTCCAGCTTAATTAGATAGCTTATGGGTAGTTTAATAAGTCTTCAAAGTTTTAGAGTCTAATTTAGCTTTATAAAGTTTTTATCTTGCTTGGATCTTGAGTTTCTTTGCTTATTTCCTGAGTTTGCTTACTTCATGATCAATTTCAGTAGCATAAAAGTAGTTTAAGCTTTAGTTTCTTTTCATTTATAGATTAAGCATATCATAAGCTCTTTAGAACTTCTTTCCTTTTTCATTTTGATCTAGTTTTGAGTTTTCTATAGCTTATTTTCTAAAACCAAGGGATAAGCCCTCCTTTCTGTAACAGCTTAAAGATAAGCTCTTTTAGAGCTTATTTGTGAGTTTCAGCCCAAGTAGCCTTTATTAATCTTGTTCCCCCTGTCTTCCTTTACAACTTTGCTTCTTTGAGTTTTTCATTTTAAGCTCTTTAAAATTTCGAATGCTTATTGGACTTAGTTTGTTGTCGGGATAGATTCTCAGGGTAGAAAGTGTAACTTTTCGATTTTAATTGTTTTTCAGTTAGTCCCTCCGTTAGTTTGTTAGTTTCCCCGTTAGTTTCTTAGGTTTTTGCACCATTAGTCCTTAGTTAAGTTTTTAATTAAGTTTATTAATTTTAATTAGTATTTAGGTTTGATTTTTAATTAGTTTAATTAAACTTTTATAAAAAGATAAAAATTAGGGCTTTTATTTTTAATAATTTTCTTCACTTTTTCTTCATTTAGTGAAAATTTAGTTTACATTTTTAGGATTTAAAATTTGTTTATTTGCTTAATTGTCATTATTTGTTGCTTCTTAATTTCGTAGTAATAGCTTATCCAAAATATCTTTGCTTCATTCAAATCAGGATCCGAACCTAAACGTGGTTTCAATTTCACTAGTCGTTGGGGATAAGTATGCAACATGAGGAGTGATTATGATTGCACCCTTAAGTTCATGATACTGTGACGTAGACTTATATGTATGCCACTTTATTCAAGGCATAGTAAGAGTTCATGAGTATGTAGTTGTTGGCCCTGTAGACACCAATCCAGTCGTGCTCTGACATGGTATAACGTTCGTTTGTCCAGTGATAGCTAATCACCCGAACGGGGATTGTCAATCCCGAATAGATCTATTTTATAACATTCACGATTACCCTCCGAGTAATTTACAGTTCATGCAACTTAAGATAATCCGTAATCATAAGAGTAAAGTATAGTTGTTGTGTACATAAGTAAAAACAAGTATTGTATCTCACCGTGAGATATGCAAATGGGTGTATAATAAAGTTGTAACGGGTTTGTAATGAGTATGTAAACGAGTTTGTAACCAAGTTACAAAATCAAGTATGTATCAAGTGTGTATAAGAGATTGTAAATGAATATGTATACAAGTTGTAAGGAGCATGTATTCTCCCCCGAGATTTGTAAAGTAAATGTAAAACAATTGAAAGAGGGGCTATAAACTCATCTTGGGTGAATGAATCAACAATGTAAATCACAGAATGAAAATGCGTCACGTAAACGTCCGAATGCAACCTAATTAAATTTTAGGTCGTATGAGTACTAAGTACTTTGAATAACTAACACTGTTTATAATTCTATATAGCTACATCACCATCTAATTGTATTTGTGAAAAAATATTTAAATCGCATTTGATAAATAATAACCATGTATTTGCACTCGTATAATCGTATAAATAGTTCAATCGCCTTTGTAAAATAATATTTATAAAGTTTAAAACATGTATAAATATTATTTAAGTGATTCTAAAATATTTCGCGAATTTTTTTATTAAAAACGAACCAACACTATTCATGTCAGGAAATAGTGCTTAAGTATAAAATAGTGCGTATCTTCCTCATTTTAAGTGCGTTTTGTACGTTCTTTATGTTCACGGTTCCGTATTAAGAAGATGTATCAAAATATTGCATTTTAATATTTTTAACTCTCTGATGAACAGTAGTTTTTACTGTTCATGCTTATTTATAAAATTATTTTTATAAAAGTATTTATTATCGTAAACTTGTAAATGGTGTATCTTCTTCGTTATAGCTCGGATTTCCGAGTTCTTTATATGCTTATGATCCTCATGACATGTAGTATTTTAATAGAAAATAAAATCAAAGATCTAAAAATCAAATTAAAGCAGTAGGTTTTGTGCCTTTTCTTGATTTATTTTATAAACTTAATAAATAAATTTTTCAACAATTAATTTATACATACTTTTTATAAATTAATCAACACTTGTATAATGTATGTTCTTTCATTCCAACATGTTTTTAACATCATAATATCATATGAAAAAGTATTTCAAACCATGTTCAAGAGTAAAAATCCATTTTACATGTTAATATATTTCCTAGATGGTGATTTACTATATAAACATTATATACACATAAAACCATAAATGTAAAGAGTGTGGTTTTTAGATGACCTTAAGATGAAGTATGATGAAGAAAAACAAGTTCTAAACCCTAGTTTAGAATCAAAACCCAAGCTTCCAAGACTAGAAAACCTCAATTTCTAAGGAAACCCTAATCTTGCACTTTTCTTGATTAACCCTTTTAAACACTAAACCAAGCCTTTAATACACCTTAGAACACCTTAGATATGATTTTAGAATACTTGAATACTTGGTAATAAAAATTGTATAGATTATTTGTTGGTGTTTAATTCATGTCGTGGCTAGGGAGGGAGAAACAAATAGTTGTGTAAAGTTTTTCTTAAGGAAAATGAGATGTGTGTTTTCTACAAGCCTTGAACTTACTTATATACTACTAGGATTAGTCAAGGATACTATTAGGAAGATAGTCTGTCTTGGGCAATGGTGAGCTTTTTCTTGATATAGAGTAGAACAGATCCCTTCAAAATCATTTGGATGAAGATTATTGAAATCCTTATTCAGAGATCTTGTAGCTCTGTAATCAGCACAGCACGCGTAGAATTATCTCTCTTAGGTAGTTGTATTATGCCGTACTTTTCGAAGACATTGACAACTGATCACACTGAGAATCCGCGCATCTCTTGCGATCTGACTTGCTTCACGATCAGAGAGCTCACTGAACATGTGTTTGTTGATGTATACTTCCTTTCTTTAAACCTACCAGTGATTGAATGCCATAGACCGCACTGATGTCGTAATCAAGTTTCGTTTCAACCCACAAAGTTGGAACTAATTCCTTCAAGGCCAAAGTCCTAGTAACGAGCGGCTTTTAGCTTGGATATGGTTAAGGCAATTCTTATTCGCTCCTTTCACCTGTCAGAAGATTAATCCAGATCCTGTTGAAGAAAGAATTGTGGTTGAATAGTTTACCGTGACCTGGTGTCCTCCTAAGGGCCAGAAGTTCATGACACATTCTAGTTGAATTTGATGACCCTCAGTGATATATAACAAATCAACCTTATATGTTAGGCAGCTTAAGGTGCATCATCATCCGATATTAAAGAAAAGACATTGTTCCTTATGAAGACATTAACAAGGTATGAATGCTGGAACCTTCTAAATCAGCTTTGGCAGATCTTCCTCATTTCCGGTATCGTACGTGCGTGAGAACGCATTTGATGAATGAACACCCAATGTCATACGTCTCCTTGAAGCTTGTTTTCCTCAGGAACTTTAATACTTGAGGCGTATGCAATTGCCCATCATGTTCTGGTTCCGAGGAAATCATTCGGGGAATGGTCCATTCTGGTTCAGGTGTAGCAGTCCTCTCGCTTTCTATAATACGGCTTAAACCACCGTATGGCCAACACTTGGGAAAGTGAGCGTTGTCAGTGTCCCCACATAACTGAGTCATTCCCTTTCATCCTACATTGAAATAGTCAACTGAAGATTTGTTCATAATGTACTTGAGGTCGTATAACAAGATTTTTGCTACGAATAGTCCTGCACCAGCATCTCTTGGTCATTTGATCTGCCCCATCGTAGCGTTGAGTGAGAGCTGGATGTTGTTTGGTGTAATCAGATGCAGTCAGACTCCTAGGCTTTACTTAAACGGATTGGTCATCATTTTTTGGAGTAGGTTTTAGCACCCAGAAGGGGCAGAATCCAGATCTTCTTTTCTTTGTCTGACTACCCCTGGTTTGATCCAGCTGAAGGGCCTTCATCATCACATCAGTCTTCATCATCATCACTATCATGCACTTCTCTTGTGGTCTTTCACCTTGTCGCAACTTCCTTACCATCGGCGTCTTACAGCTATCAAACAAAGCCTTCCATAAGAGCATGGTATAGCGGTAGTGTGGCGTGTTTTTTATTGGCAGATCTTCTCTTATTCATGTGACAGAAGAAGACACTCTTTAGATCAAATTCTTCAAGATCAACTTTGACAAGTTATGCCCATATTGAGAAAGTAAAACTTGTATATCTCCACATCTTGTGTCCTTTTATGTGGCTCTGATATCTCCTACAGACCACTTTTAGATTCTTGATTACTTGACAGACTCTGGGCCAGGCCACACAGAGAATTCTCGATTAAATCAGCAGTGTGTCGTTCAAGCGAACCTTAAGGAGAGCATCATCAGAGGTTTATGTTCCTAGATAATTATCAACGAGCCGAAATGGAAACTTGGGATCTTATTAAATCCAAAACATCAGCAGAGTGATCAGATCTCATCACTTCAAGCCATCTCTTGCTCTAAACTTAGGCCACTACTCAACTGAGAGAGCGATGAATGGAGTGATTTCAGGGAGAGATTGGTGGAAAGTTGTAGCTTCCCGTATATGATTGGTGGAGAGTAGACCAGTAATGACTGCTTAGAAAGATGAGACCTCTGTGAGTGAGCAATCACTGGAGGAGTTGATGTTACTGTCTGATGACTTTAAACAGTACAGGTATTGTTGAATCAGACGTCTCTCTAACTTTAGATTCACCTGATCTATCTATGCGGTTGGCTTGTCATGAAGAAATTGATCCCCAAAGTTAAAAGGTTTCATCGAGATTTTCATGAAGACATAGAACCATAATGACTTCTGGATATCATCGATGACTACGTTCGTCGTTATGAGCTTCAGGTTTTCATGAACCTTGGTAGGCGTGGCGAGGAATTCATCATCATCTGTGCTCAGGTTTGGTCTATCAATAGACACATGTAAATTATCCAAAGTCTGGATCCATCTGGTCTTCTTCTCATGTGCTAGGGTCTGGTCCAGCCAGAGCCTCACGTGCCTTCTCAGGTTCTTATACAGGAATGCCTTACTCTGAATGTTATTGTATGACGGTGTCTATTCATCATGATCCTTGTCCACCTTTAGAAGAAGCGGTTTTCTATTTCACTTTCAGTCACTTTCTGAATCGGACGTTGATGAAGATTCCAGTAGATCACTTTCTCTATGTGTCATCTTTCTGGTTGAGAGAGGACCAGTTGTCGAATCAGGAGAGTTTGATCACTTAGCCAAACCAGGAAAACTGAGATCAGTATTTCTTTTCTTCTATGACATATCGATCAGTGGAATGAGCTACTTTGTTCTTCAATACAACGGCCTTTCCCTTGCCTACTACTTCATTCAGTTTGAAGTTGTTTCTGACACATAACGAGGAACCCCTGATCGTTACTCCTCCAACCGGTGCCCGACCTTATGGCAGAAAGGTCGGATCTAAGATAAGCTTAATGGCTCGTTCCAGTGCAGCGATCATTACCTCTCATCTCCCTTTTTCTTGATGAGCTTCTCCAACTAACTTCTTGCCAGATCGAGATCAGGGTCATCATCTTGTCGAGCTCATCTTCTCATCGACCAAGTTGGAAAGTAGTCTTTTCTCGCTTTCTAATTTTCTGTGGAACTTACGCTTGAATGTTTACTTTGTCGAAGGAGGAGGCTGGCTTAGATTGTTTCGACTTGTGTGGTTGTTGTGTGCTTTTTGGGTGTTTGCACTCACCATCGTTGCAATAGTTGCAAACAACAGCACTTGCACTTTCACTTCTGAGGGTTTTCGATGTATTCTCAGCAACCATTTTCAGATACTTGGGCTAATAATTAGTATTGTTGAATGTCTCAGTAATTAGGGGACAGGAATTGCCATGTCCAAACACTTCGAACGACTCACCTTTATAGAACAAAACTTGAGATTTCCTAAGACATAATCATCTCCAATGTGATGAACAGCAGAATTCATGACGTCGATGGATGTTTTGTTATTACGTGGTACCAAGTAGTAGACTATCACTTTGAAAACCGTCCATGAGGGATGAGGAGAGAGTTACTTTCTTCTTAGGTTTCTCAGACTGGCTTTGTCTTGCTTTTTGTGAGAAAAAATGTCTGGATCCCTGAGTCAACTCTTCCCATAACACTCTGCATGATCAACATTGGTTTTGAGTGCGATTCCCCATAGCATATTGCAGAACTGGTTGTCTGGTTTTAGTCACTAGCGAGAAGTCTTTCCTGTTAAGCACTGTGTGAGCAATGATAGAATTTCCCTCACAATGTTGATACACATAATTCAACCCGTATACTAGAGACAATTTCAAACCTGTTCGAGGATATCCCAGCTACATTAACAAAATCAATCACCGTGTCCACCAGACTGAAGGTGAACCGTCAAATGGTAATGTTGGGTTGACATGATTAATCGCTAATTGCCTTTCGTGAGAATATCAGCACTTAGATCGAACCATTTGTCATCTACTTGACAACTAAAAACCAGTCTCTCGTTATATGAACATATGTGATTTCAATACAGAACTGTTGCAGGTAGATCGCAGAACATATGCAACAGGCCAGTGAACGCTTGGGAAGAATAGGTATTACTCCCAGGATGTCCACTGATATCTGAAAGTATGGGTGGGGGGGGGGGGGGTTCCTTTGAATCTTTATGTGCATTGAAAAGTAGGTTGCTTTCTCGATAAGTTTCTAACCACTGAGACGAGGACAATCTGCTCATCTGTTCTTGTAGGAGGTTGACGAACAATTTTGTTCTGCCATCGAATTCTGCAAAAGAGCATTTAACAAAGAGGACAAACATTGCAGAGAAACGAAGTTAGAGAGAACGTTAGCATTGATAAAAGTCATGTAACTGCACGATTGATTAAAACAGTTGTAACTCCAGGTTTGATTTAATAATCTACTAATTATACCACAATGATCCATTACTTGTCAACTAGCCGGATGGGGTTTAAAAAAGCAACGGGTCATTGAATGGCCTTGATAGATTATTGGGGCTAAAATGGGTAAAAATATAATTAGCCCAAACCGCCGCTAGGCAGAATGCCAACTCGCCGTTAGGAGAATTGAGCAAACCGCCGCGAAAATATAAAATATTCGACCAAACCGCCGAGAGACGGCGGTTTACCTGTTGGATTAAAATAATAGAAAAATTATGGCAACCCGCTGTTTAGACAACCCGCTGTTAGACAACCCGCTGTTAGACAACCCGCTGGTTTGTCAACCCGCCGTTTAGGCAACTCGCTGTTGTCAACCCGCCGTTTGGGCAACTCGCTGTTGAGTCAACCCGCCGTTTAAGCAACTCGCTGTTGTCAACCCGCCGTTTGGGCAACTCGCTGTTGAGTCAACCCGCCGTTTAAGCAACCCGCTGTTGAGTCAACCCGCCCGATTTAATCTACCCCTGTTGAGTCCCAAACCCACCGATTTTAAGCAACCCGCTGTTGACCAAGCTCAACTCGCTTATGAATCACCCCCGTATGAACCAGCGGGTTGAGTGATTTTATTAATAAACACTTAAAATAACCAACTCGCCGTTAAGAAATACAACACGCACTCGCCTGTTTCGGACATACTATTTCTAAAGATCAAACTCCGTACATTCTTTTCAACACTGATCACATTCTAAGGCCTTCCTAGGGTATAGATATACATTCCTACCATTCTTTTCATGAAACACACGTATATCTACTTATAAAGCTACAACCCGCCGGTAAGAATCAAGGGCAAGTCTTTCATTAATGATTGGGATATAAATCCACACATCAAAACTTATTCATATATACCTAATGAACAATTCCCAGCATCTAACGCACACCTTACAACACTACATTGGTTTTCTTATGTAAACCGACCCTAGATCTATTTTCTATAGTGGTTTTACTATGATTTGATTCGATACCATGATATACACACATAATTAAATGATATAGATAAAGGTCTATGAGTACTTTACGAGTAAACCCTCGAAATCGCGATTTTGATTCTTAGTTCTTGGCGCGTGGATTTGTGTAGAGAGAGAGAGATAGTGTTTGACGTTTGATCGGTTTTTGTAACTTTTGACCAATTCGCAACTCGCCGCCCCTTTTATACTTCTAAGTTAGAAACTTGGCAGATTTAGTCCCTTTGGTTTCCATCTTCTTTTATTTCTTGTTTTAAGTATTTCTAAGGCTTTTCTAAGATTAGGCAATTGGCCAACTTAGTCCCTATTGGTTAATAAGGCTAGGAAACAAAGAGCAAATGCTTTTTACACCCTAAACATTACAACACTAGATAACTTTGGACCTTTGAGTTAAAATTAATTAACTCCCCTTCAAATATTAACCCATTAGAATACAACAACCATCTTATACTTACACTTCTATAGCAACCAACAGTCTTTTATAACCCCTTAGATTTTTTCACATTCACTCTCCCCCTCAAACAACGACCCGGTTTCTATTGAAAAAACTATAGACGTTGATTGAGATGAAAAGATCAGGCGAACAGCTCCTCCATCCCATAAAGCATTATAGTAAAGTGAATCCATACCCTACATTAAACCGGGTTGCAATCTGAAGTAATTGCAAGCCTTTAAGTAATTCCAAATGACTTAAAATATTTCCTAAGTATATTTATTTATTTATTTTAATGAACTATGAACAAAGGATACACGAAGCATCCTGGTTTCCCTCATGCCTCGTCCCTTCTTGAATGACGTTTGAGAGTTTCAGGGTTCAAACTTCTTCATGCCTAAAGGCGTAGAATGAAGAAAATCGAACCGTTCTCTTGGTAATGCTTTGGAGAGGATGTCTGCAAGTGTGAATAATGTCGTTTTTCCACGAAGTAGAGTTCAACCACTCTATTTTTCCACATGCTCTCGGATGAAATGGAGCCTGATGTCAATATGTTAGAGCGAGAGTGTTGGAACGTATATTACAGCAAAGAGCAATAGCACTTTTGTTTATCACAGGTACAGAGAATTTAATTGAAGTCAAATCCGATCTTTGAGCTGTGAATCGCAACCAGAGGATTTTGAGCACAACACCCGACATGGCATGTATTCAGACCTCTGTAGTTTGATATTGCTGTGCTTCGTAGGGTTGCTTCATTTGATTGACCAGAGACTAACCAATGCCTATCTCCAAGAAACTGAGCACTTCCCGACTAACATCTTTTCTTGAATCTTGACAACCCGCATGTATCCGCATCTTCATAAGCTTTTGTGACATGGCGTTGTCCTTTCCGATACCAAAAGACCCATGTTATGGTTCCTTTCAAGTACCGAAAGACACGTTTGTATAGCTTCAAAGTGCTTTTTGTAGGTCTTTAGCCCTGATATCTATCACACATGCAAACAACCGAATACAAGGTCGGTCTACTGGCAGTGAGGTACATTAGGGAGCCAACCATATCCTCTAAAATCAGTTTGGTCAACAGGAACCCCATGAGATCCTCGTCCAGTTTCAGTCGATTCCACCATTTGGTTATCGACAGGGGTCAGAGAGATCAAATCCATATTTTCATTAAGGTTTCGAGAGCATATTTTGCTTGGTTAATAAAGATGCCTCCGGGACTTTGAGAAACTTGTAGTCCTAAGAAAAATGACATTTGTCCCATCATCGACATCTGAAATTTGGAGCTCATCTCTTTTGAAAAAGTGTTACACGCATTATGATCTGTTGAGGTAAAAATGATGTCATCTACGTATATTTGAACAAGTATAATATGTTTGCCTGATTTGCGTATGAATAGTGTTGGATCCACGGCGCCTTTGAAGAAATTGTTGGCCAACAGGAACTTTGAGAGTGTGTCATACCACGCCCTTGGTGCTTGCTTTAGCCCATAAAGAGCTTTCTTCAGAAGATAGACGTGAGTAAGATTTTCTAGTCTTCCTAATCCTTCAGGTTATGACTGAACAAAGACTTCATCTTGAAGATCACCATGCATAAAAAGCATGTTTGACTCCATGTCTGGTAGATGATCCATGTTCTTGTGGCCGCCATGGCAATGAATATTCCTTATGGCCTCAACCCGTGCAACTTGGATCAAACGATTCCTCAAAATCAATACCTTATTCCCTCCTGATTAGATCCCTTTGCAACTAACCGAGCTTTGTTTTTCAGTACATCACCATATTCATCAAGCTTCACTTTGTAGATCCACTTGAGAGCGATAACCATAACATAGATTGGGCGAGGTACTAATTCCCATACTTCAAGTCGATCAAATTCGTGAATTTCATCTTGCATGGCTTGAAACTAGCAGTCTTCTATCACGGCCATTTTGAAGTTCTTGGGTTCCGATTTTGGACAGTTCTGTATGGAAACATCACTACAAAGCCATCAGATGCTAACTGTTTCCCTGGTAGATACAGGAGGACGAGAAGGGATTCCAACGATGTTATTCAGAGGATGATCTTTGGTCCATTTTCAGAGATGAACTGGTGGGGAAATTAACTTGGATAGGTTCTGCTGAATTAAACATTCCCAGAATGATTAGTGAGCCGAACCTGGGATCTCCAGTTACAATGTTATAGTTGATGGATGAGAAGAACATCGTGAATTGATAGGGGTTTCTTCTCGTGAATGGGTTCCTTCTACTATTTCTCGATGTTGGAACTGGAATTATGAATAACTGTGTTGACGAGAAGCAACTTGGTGACGGTGCATCTTGAGCAATTGTTGTAGAAACCAAGAAGTACCCCGGTGGAACAATTGTGCCGTTAATTTCTGTAGCAAAGGTTTTGGCATTGACACGAGAATTGTTCCAAGGTGCTATCCAAACATGGTTTAAATAAACATCTCCACTCTTTATCGGTTAGCAGCGAGCCCTGATACGAGTTGCCAAGTTGTCATCCAAGATAGCTACAGGTCCTAAACTGAATGCGTACAGGGACCATTGAACTGATGTCATCTCATCGAATGTAGACGTAAATTGTTTGCATTAATCGGACGAGTTCTCTTGTTGTAGATTCTATATCCCTACATACTAGGACATAACACCACCAACGTAAATCTAAAGTCAAGCTTTGGCTTAAAATTTTCCTATGATTTATTCGCAATCATTTGTAGGTGCACAGAGCACCAAATACTCAGAAGAATGAAGATCAGGCATCTTATCAATGCACACGCTCATAAGGGGTTTTGTTATGACGAGTATGAATTATGATCGGTTCTCTCTGTGTAACAAGCCAGTGTCTACAACTTCAACGCATAGAAACATGGGAGCTTTCGAGAAGATCATCATTGTACGTGTGCTGCTTCCACCAGTTATGTAAATACTCTTTCAACCTATGCCTTTTTGTTGAGGAGTTCTCCGGAACCAGACTTTTTGATGAAATATGGCACACCTGCATATATTCCAGACATAACTTGGTGAACGACATTCCGTTCCGTTATCTGTGCGGATGAATCTAGACTGTTTGTTTGAGGCCAAACTTGTATTTGGCATAAGGAAAGTTTGTGACAAACTCAGGAGTTTCATCCTTTGACCTCAAGAACTTTACCATGTGAATCTTGAGTAGTCCCATCCACGTGACAAAATGTACTTCTCCCTTTAATACTCTTGGACGCCTCATTGGACCACACAATCCATGGAAGGGTATGAAGAACTTCTATATGCTTAATTTCAGATTTGCCGATGGGAGAACTTCTGCTTTTTCAATTTTTGACATGTCTGAGCAAAGATGATCTAGTAATCCCTAACCAAATCATTTTCGAGTAAGATCATTTATATCCGTACCTAAGTTTTAAATGGTTTAAACGATGATGCCACAACCATGATTTGTGACTTGGGAGCTTTGGACAGCAGCATATCGGAGAGAACTTCATCATTTCATCATCGATATCAGTTTACAAGTGTGCCAAAGACAACGACTGACCTTTAAGATTCTGATACCCTTATTATCATGAACAGAAGCAATATGCTTTCTGAAGGCAACTCAAGACAGAATCACAAAATTGCCCTATAGAGAAGAGATGTGTCCAAGTCCCACCAGCGTAGTAATATCTCTTGAGATCACACTGTCACCCATAACATAATCTCCATAACTCCATGATAGCACCTAATGATCATTCCCGAATCTATCTTAACCTCCTATGAACTTTTCCACAAAATTCATGAGCTATGAACTTTCCCTGTCATATGTCTTATGAACAAACGCCTGAGTCCAGATACCAAAAGCATGACCTGTACGACCTGCATTTCTGAACAAACAGTGCGAGGTTTGATAGTTTGGAATTTCATTCGGATTCCCCAATTTTTGTTGGGGTCCGGTTGTTAGCATATAAAGTAGAACATTTCACATATAGCTTACTTATGGCACATTTCGCCTAAGTCAAATTTTCTTCCCCCTGTAGGTCTCGCATTGAGAACCACAATCAAGTTTTCCTAAGGCGAGTTTCTTTCCAGTGGGTCTCCATTGATAACCAATATCTGCAAATAGTTTTCCCGTAGCTTTGCAAACCCATTTGGTCTTGTACAAACTATTGTCAGACAGTTTGCCTTTTGGTTTCCAGATCTGCTTGGTTTTGTTTAAACTGTTATCAGACAGTTTGCCTTTTGGTTTCCAGATCTGCTAGGATCCTTGTTTAAAAACCTGTTTATCAGAACATTTGCCTTTGGTTTCCAGAATCTGCTTCTCTTATTCAAGACATCTAACGTTGGGGTAGCATTCACAGAATTCAAGATATTAACAAAACACATTCCCAGACTTGCAAGTATTACACAGTTGTTACAAAACGTTTTGGCACATAGATTCACAAGAATTCGAATTGATTACAACAAAACGCTATAGCTACTGCTAGAATCAACTCGATTCACTTTGTCCAAACTGACTTATTGATCTACAGGCGTATTCTACTTCTTCTTATTGCTCCGTTCTTAGCAGGCAGGATCCTATTCTCTTTGTATTAGCTTCAGGCTTTGATCCTCTTGCTTCATGAATCGTTACCCTAAGGAATCACAGGAAATTAGTCTGTTACTCTCTGTTGCACTTTTGTGTTTTCTGTTGTTGCTAGAAAAGGTCATGGTTTATCACTAAACGTAACTGCTTTTTCAGTAACATAGGTAGAGGAGCCTTGTTATCTCTTTCATATGAAACTTTTTGGGCAATGCCAATCACCATTCCAACAATGCCTGTGATAACTTAGTGTATTGGCATAATCATAGTGAAGTGAATTATCCATGGTTTTAACACTCTCTAGCTTCCTCTACAATCTCCCTTAACCGTTTCCTCTACACTCTCCTTAAGATGACTGATATACAGTTTAAATTGAGCACTCCTATTGTTCTTAAGGGATGAGTGATGGGTTTAACATCAATTGCATACATGCCAGGGATGCTAGAACTTTTGGCTTGACATAGTCACTAGTGAAAAAAGGCTCTTTGCCCTTCGCAATTGAAGCTTTTATAGACTCCTCAATCTCATTCAACATGGTAGAGGTCTTTTCACATTGTGTGAGCACGGCGTGATCCTTAATTGAGTCCTAAAGTTTCCTTGTAATGATGTTGACCTTTTCTAGTTCTACTCTAATCAGCATCTTTTTTGTTCAATAAGAGCATGACATCTATAGTATTCTAAGGCTCCACACTTTTTTCATTCACATTAGCGACTAGATACTTCAAGTATCTAATCACGTAATCTTTCTTCCCGCCTTGAATCTTATGTTCGAAGAATCTTGATCTTAAAGAATGAGTTAAAACAGGAGCTTCCTGTGATGCTTGTTTGTGAATTTTTTATTATCAAAACTTTCTGAAGAAGTTGATACCTTAATTGGCAAATTTAGGTATTCCCTTTCAAGTTTTGAAATAAGTTTGACTCATCATGGAACTCTTAGACTATGTACAGCTTCAAGATCTAACAACGTGATTTTCCACTATCATAACAGCAGATTAGAGTCGACAAACAATTAACATCAGATCTCATTTTAAATGAGAAGAGTTTTTCTTTCAATTTCACACACATTACTTGTCTACATATTCCTTGTCCATGTTCGGTATTCATTTGATCTAAAATTTCTCCATTTCATTTAACTTCTTAAAGAGGGCTGTTTGAGAACTCCTACAAAGTTGTATCTTATAGAGTTTGAAAAATGGAATAACCATCAGTGAGGTAACATCTTTTTTCGTTTGCTCAAAACCTCTTCCCCCTCTTAATACCTATTGTGGGATGATTCTAGTTTTGCAAGTTTTTCCAAATTCAGTAAAAAGTGTACATACATAAAGATTAATCTTCACTTGACTTTTAGTTTGAAGAATTCCAGGGACAAGCTTGACAGGAGTATAGGCCGGATACACTTCAATGCTGAAATTGTTTTGGAGCTAAGTACTCAACCTTTTCCTGTTTGTTTTTCATCTAAGGACCATAAATGATTCAGTTCATGGGACAGATTTCTTTGGGGAGCAAAGTTGCAAGAAAGTTCTCTTTCGAGTAATCGGGGGGAAAAATCCTAACTTTATTTTCCACACATAGAGGGCTTTGCATTTTCAACAACATTCTATTCCTAGTTATCTCAGCTAACTCACTCGTATCCGTCTAAGTCATTTATGGACAGTGGGTTGGTATGATTGGTAGTGACAAGTAACATGACCATTATTCAGAAGAACATACGGGATTTTTGTAGCCTATTGCAACCTTTTCTTATTTCATCATAAATGACTTTGGTTTACACAACATTGTGGAACCTGCTTTGAACAACTGAGTCCTGTTTGTATAATCTATCTTCAATCTTATCTTTTAGCTTCTTTAAGTCCAAAAACTCTTCAAGGAATTTGTCTTCTTTTTGTTTAAAATCCTTTTTCAAAAGTGTTACTTCTTTTGTCTTTGACTTATAATGGTCAACTGTAGAACTAAGGAGTATTTGTGCTGAATGAAGTTCAGATTTTAAAGAAGTTTCCTTTCTGTTTTCGGTCCGGAGATATTATACGTATTTGTTCAGCAAATTTTTTCTTTCTCTATCAGTTAATTCAAAACTTTGCCCATTTTTATTATTCCCACGACCAGTTTCCTTATATCTGTAATCGAGAGGTCACTGATCATTCAATACCATGTCTGAGCTTATTCGTTAAATCCTACTTTGTACACCCTGTTCAAATGCATTTCATCAAGAATAACATAGTAGCATCATTTTCTGTACAGAAGGATGCATTACATTGTACAACATGAGTTCTTCGTTGTTCTTCCCACATACTGATCATACGGAATAATATTACTATCACTCGTATAGTCAGCATCAGAGTCAACAACGTAGTTGTGTTGTACATCGTTTTGCATCTCGTGTACTTCATGATACTCATCCATATGATCTACAAAAGCATCATGATCTTGTACCTCAAATGGATTATTCGAGTCATATGATGGCCCGGCTTCATCGTAGATTGGATCTTTAGATGTGAGGTTTGCCATGAACATGGTCTGTGAAGTGGGACCCTCATCAACATCAGAGTCGAATGCATCACATTCATCAGCTTCAAAAATATGGTCCACATTGAGTGCCAAATCATTCTCGGGTGAATCATCCACATCATCATCAACGTTGGTAACCTGTTCCCCTGCAAGAAACAATGACTGTTCTTCATCCAGTACTGCTCCACTCTCCTGGGCTTGCATTAGTAGCATCTTGTCCTTGAAGTAGTCTGAATCTTAAAGTCGCTTTGGCCTTGGACATTTACGTCAATGTGCCCTAATCGGTATATTTGTTAGCACTTGATGGGTTTTCGCTTGACCAGAGATTAATCATAGCCTCTCTTGTTCTGACCTCCTACATTTCCCGCTACACCATTTCCTCTTGCATTGTTTCTCTACACTTAAATGGTCTGTCCTTGATTAGGTAGCAATGTAACTTCCCCCCACAGGACATCTTGAACTACATACTTCCCGTCTTGAACCATAGCTATTATTCCTTGCATTATACGAAGCTCTAATTTGATTGTTAAGTTTAAGGAAGAATGTGATTTGTTACGATTGATTGAGGAGGGCAAGAGTGTTTGGATAACTTTCATCAAGTTTCTGTTGAAGAACATCCTGAGTCCTTTTTGAAAGTTGTCAGCAATGAGATGGTTTCTTTTGACTTGGATGGTTGTGTTGGATACTGCTTAACTGAGGCTCCGACACTAGTGCCAAAGGATCATTATTTGGTTGAATGAACTTTTACAATCATGATTTTCTGTCTCATTAGCATCCACCTCAATGTTGCTTCAATAGCAATAACTAGCTGATCAAAGTTGAGACCTCTTTCAAACCTCGTTAAGTTTGACATTCATTTATGAATCCATACTCCACTCAGTATCATGTTGTTTCACAAACTGTTGAGTTAAGATGCATCCTGGTGCATGGTCATCTTGATGGTTTTCTCATGTCATTGATGAGCTTTGTAAACCTCAACGTAGTATCCATTGAATGGTTTCTCCTTTGTTTTGACAGAAGTGTTCAAAATTCCAGGTAAACTGAGATTACCCTGTCAATCCTTTGTTAACTCAGAACTTCCAGAATCAACTTTCAAACGTTTTCCCAATATGTCTTTGGCTCAGTAATAAAGATTGATGATTGAGTAGAATGTCCTTTGGTATACCCTAGAAATAATGGGTGGGGGGGGGGGGGGATATTGGTTTTTCACGAGATGTCCAGCTTTATACCTTACTATTCTTCATGTCCGAAAGGTCTGTTAATGACTCTAGCACTCTTGACCTTGTGAAACTGCACCCTCAGTTTCGCTCAGTAATAACATCTGAGACCGTTCCCATATGAAGATGGTCCATCTTTAATGACTCATAATGTTCTCATCCATTATCCTTCCTAGACAGTACAGGACGTATAACGTTGTTGCCAAGATACAAAGTCTGTTTCTATTAAGCATTGGTGGGCGCGTATCAGAACCGGCACACTGGATGTCTTCTTGCATACTAACATTCTTTTATTATATGATATAAATGTTGTTGAAATGATCAAATGATAGTGAGATGAACAGTTGAAAGTTGAGGTGATGTTAACGTATTCGTATTTTGTTTTAGTGATATTAAATCCCAAGTTTGAAATATTTCAAATTTCAAAGACAGAAGCTCAACTCGCCGCCAGAGGCTACCAAACCGCTGCAATGAAATAAGGCAACTCGCTGGTGGAATTTTTAAGACAACTCGCCGAACACAACTCGCTCGAATCACCCCGTCGCGAAGTAAGATAAGACAACAGCCTCCGAAGGAATGTATAAGTAGCAAAACTCGCCGAAGGTCAACTCGTTGCCAAGGCAACCCGCCGCGAAGAATATTTTTAATCAAAACCGCCATAGCGTTTTTTCAAACTGCCAAGTTTCCTTAAGAAATTTCTATTTAAAATATTCTACCGGCTTATAACCCTGATTTAAAACCGCTGTTAAGCAAAACCGCTGCGTAGTAACAACTCGCCCTCTTTGAGCAACCTCGCCGCTTGATCAACCCGCCTAGTAACCAACTCGCTCTTAGTACAACTCGCCTCTTCGAGCAACTCGCCACCTAAGCAACCCGCCGTGTGTCACGAAAACAGTTTGCGTAACCTACTTAATAAAATAATATTTTTTAAGCAAACCACCTGAAGAAACATTTCGTTGCGAACTCTCCAGACGAAGAACAACCGAACACGTTTTCACACAAAATCACCTATAAACACACGCCTTTTGGACCAATTTTGCTTGCATTATCTTTCAAACACTGCACCACACACAGTACCACAAGGTAATAGCACCTAGAAACACACCCAAACTTACTCAACTTCTCAACAAAACAACAACACACATTACAAGAAGAACTCCTACATACAAATGACAGCTAGAACTTTTCTATGGCATACTTTTCGACACTCTAAAACAAAGCAAGAAATCGCACATAACAACACGATCTAAAATCATCCCAAAGCTTTGATACAAAATTGTGGTATATCTTATAATCATAACACGGGTTCGATTCTTGGATTTGAGCTAGTTTCTAGAGAGAGAAAACCTAGAGAGAATTTCTAGGAAGAAGAACAACAGTGTTTCTTTCGCGCGTAAATGAAACAATAAAATGAACTAGCTTACCTCTTCCAAAGTTGGAAGCGGCTATATATAGTACTTACAATATACTGGGTATTCGTACCCGACATAAAACCAAAAAACGTACTATTAACTATTAAACTACGAGCTATAATAAACAGGAAAATACAATGGGTGACCGAGTCTTTTTCTAATATCTAACATGGAGTCATCATACTTCGGTTTATGTGTATATTTCTTGCTCTTTCCTAAAGAACAGGCAGAGCACAGGTTATCTTATTTCCTGATACTTTAGTGTGGGTTACATATCTCGGAAGACCTTGTTTGTCAAGTTCGTTGAAACAATAACCTAAAGTATTAGATGAGAGCACAACCATCACTACGAAGTCATACACACAAAGACTATAGTCTTTGAAGTCTTTTGAATAAAGAGAACAAATACAGGAAAAGAACTGCATCATCTCTTACTAGCTCGACAGAGATCTATAACATTTTGAGAACCCACATCAACCCCTTAGGATAAGTCAAAACCTTCCTCCAGGTCACGAACGAAACATGTGTGTTTGCGAAAAGCCACTTCGAGATCAGAGTCACAAAACTACCCAACTGAAAATAAGTTGTGTCCTAACCCTTCTACATAGTAAAACTGAGAAATCATGACATTTCCAATCTGATGATCCCCATAACCTCTGATTGCTGTAACAGGATCATTCCCAAATCTAACAATGCTCATGAATTTGCTAAGAAAGTTGATGAGCTGAAAGCGTGTTAGGAATCAGGAAAAGACTCGGTCACTCTTAAAATACGTAGCTCGTAGATCTTAGATAGTTTTTTGGAACATTATTAAGCTAGTTAGACCAAAGCCCATGGAATCCAAGGCCCAACCGGCATATGAATATGTAGTACATACCCACATCCCAAAACGCTACACTCAGAGAAGGGCGTGTTGGTTGGTTTCATTTCTCACACACACATATTAATCTAATATTCTCTCTTCTCTTTCTCTTTTTAGAAACCTTCCTTCCATACTTTCTCTCCCTAGTTCTTCATTGATTGGTTAAGTGTTTAGATAATACACATATTCTACAATTAGTATCAAGAGCCATGGGGTAATTTTGTCATCTTTTTAAATGCTTTAAATTATGTCATATGGCTTTCTATTATTTTAGATAAAAACTTGGTCATCATTTTAAAGGCAAGTATTTTTTCAAAAAGAAAACTTGACCTCACAACGGGAAATTAATTTTTCTCGGGTATGAACTACTTTATATTTATACAATGGCTTGTGTTTACTTTGCAACACAACCCGTGCTTTCTATATACAATAAATGTACATGTTAGTGCATTTATTTATCAAAATAAGAGAAATCTTATTTTTTAAGGTGTTTATTTTAAAATAAATTTAATCATCTCATAATTTCAACATAAATGATTTTCAAGATTTTTGACCACTAAACAATGACTAAACTCTTTAACTAGAAAACGGGATTATTTTTGAGGGGAGAAAATGAGTTAAATAATCTTCTTCAAAAATCATCGTGTGATAAAATAAAAAAGGTTTTAAAAACAATAACGGATTTTGTTTTTTTTTTTTTTTTTTTTTTTTAAAAAATAGTATTAAAGGGGAGTTAATTAAAATTAAACTTATTGAGCTTTATAATTCAATGTGTTTAAATCCTTTAGGGCCTTAATAACAAAAACAGTAAGCTTAGTATAGTTATATAACCTTATAGGTGACTAATTGAGCCAAAATGTAACTAGAATATGCCTTAGGAAAGATAATTAAAAGAAAATGCAAGGGATGAGTCATTGTCATAGCTTCAAGGTTGTAAACCTTAACACTATCAAAGAGTGTTCATATTAATATATTAAAGCTTATTGTTTTGATTGTAATTCTGTTTGTCATACACACATTACTATTATTCTTCTTAGTGATATAAACTAGATTCCGCATAGTTTATATCATACTCTCAAAGTTTCAATCTTAGTACCTTTAGATTTATCCAAGGATACTAAACCTTACATCAAGCTAAGGAGTTTAAGATCTGTTCATTAGGATCAACAGTAAATTCTGTAGAATATACGATATATCTTATCTCACAATCAAATTACAAGAAAACTAGAGAGAGAGAGAGAGAAAGTGGAAGGGATGAACACTTTAGAGAGAGAAAGGAAAAAAGCAATATTAGATTAGAAATAGGAAAGTAAACAACCAACCCTCTCCAAGGTATGGAGAGGGTTATAAATACATCAATATGGCCGGCCATAGGCTTGAGCATGGACTCACTATGGGCCTTGGCCAATCTACCTTATTAAGGTTCCAAAAACTATACTACGAGCCTATCTTACGATATTATGGAAGTGACTGATACTTTTCGTATTTCTAACAATATCCCCCTAAAGGAGGTCACTCCATTTTACAAAATGGTTAATCTTAGCATACTATGCTTGTCTTTTGTCTTGAGCTCGTAGTCTTTAAACTTCAATCATTATCTTGTGATATGTTGTAGTGATCTTTGACTTTTAGGCTTGAGTTTGTTTCTTTAGAGCTTGACTTGTATGTGAACTTGAACTTCTTTGAGATCATCAACCAAGCCTAATCTCTTATCATTATCTTGTGATATTTTCGCCATCTTGTGTACTTGTAACTTTTGGACCGACATGCTCATACTTTTCTTGAGATTGAAAGCTTGAATAAAACATCTTTCTTGAAGTTCTTTAACTTTAAAACTTCGTCACTTCAAGAAGGATGTGCGGTATCAGAGTAGCGGAAGTCTTGAAACATGTACTTGAGCTTTCATAATGTCTTTATGTATGTCGATCGAGTATGAGCTTGTGGCTATGAATCTTGACTTGTCTTGATCCAATTGCTGCGACCATCGGGATTACCTGCATGAAAGGGTTAGTGATAAACAACATATATGGATGAAATTGGCTTTATAACTTCATCGAATACAGTTGTAATAACCACGATTCCCTGTTAATTAGTATAAATACTGTATGTGATCAGGTAGAATTTCGAAGAATCTCCTTGATAGGGTTTCGCATATGTACTAGCCGCTCTCATTATCGAAGTATCTCAAAGCAGACAACACGGTAAGAGTGAACCGGTAAGTTACTATCTTCCTGAATAAGTCGTCAATTTGTGTTCAGCTTTCCTATGTCTAGATACACTTGTGAGGCTTTCCATGGACATAAGATTGAAAATTGATTTAGGAAAATCAGTCAGTATGTTAAGATGCAAACGGTTTTCATAACACACCAACAGTTTTATCTTTTTCAAAATTCATCCATCAATTCATAAGCTGGACCGAATCTATATCCAGTGTCACAAGTTTGATCAATATAGGATCTCACAAGTCACCTACCACCGAGCTTATTTGATGTTGGCTCTAGAAGGATTTCCATCGTCATTGTGAATACTTTAGTATCACTCTTATGTTCTGGCAATATCACGAGGATAATGCGTAGGACTCTTAAGTTAATACTTGTTTTCACAATGTGTGAGTAACAAATATAATTGAATAGTGTCCTAGCGAGATTTATGGATGATCTCTTTTGGCTCTAGACTCAATAGTGCACATTTGGTTTTAGTAATCGAAGGCTAGAGCAGACTGCCACCTTTTTAATACCAACCAACTCAGAGTGAGAAAGTCAATAGAAATGCTTGCAATCTTCATGACAAATGAAACAAGACTCTTTTAAGAGACCTTGAGTGGCTGGGGAGGGTTGTGCATTGTATCACTGGGTCCATGATGACTATCTTCAATACCAGACAACGGCTTAGTGTTTCTGATAGCATATGTATTGACCCGGTTTCTACCTAAGTGTAAGGATAGCTTCTTTCTTTTCACCCTTTATCTTAACTTTTCTTTTTCATTCTTCAACCCCTTCAGTGCTTATCAAGACTTTATGACTAGTACCTTGTTGTGGTTGTGTGTTTATAGTAATAGCTCCATCTCTAGTGTGGCCACTATTCCTTTTTCTCACTTTTTCTCCCTTTTATCATACCTAAGGACTTCTATTCTATCTAATGGAATGTCCCTGGGTAGATCCCTTCGGTTCTGGCTGGATCATGGGAATGAGTCCCTATACCTAACCACCTTATAACTCCAAGTAATTACATACATGGTCAGTCTTTTGGTATTGTTCTCAGCCTTAAAACTATTTGCAATGCTCCCCCTTAACATGTGCATCTATATTTTTAAAATGTTTAGCATATGAAGGGTAAATCTTGCACTTGAGTCCTTAAAATCACATCTTTAGCTATATATTTTAATCACATTTTCTCCCCTTATCAAAAATGTCAAATCTCTTGCTATTTTGGATATCAATTGATTCAAATATTAATGCTTTCAGGGAAAAAATGTTCCAATTATTTACAAGCCGTATTAGGAACATTATAATGCTCCCCCTCAAATTATGAGGGAATTATATGGTGTTTGAGTACGTTAATTTGAATTTTTTTGAATTTACTAAGAAATTCTTGAAAACTCGCACTCAAACACTATATATGCCTATTTCTAGTCTAACACTACTTATTTACATATTCAAAAATTTGTAATTACGAGAGAATGACCTAAAATGAAGTAGGACAAAATATGACAAAGTCATATTGTTCATTCAAGCAGTCTGAAGTCTTCTTCGTAATCTCTCCCACCAACAAATTTCTTTAAGTTCCTTATTAACCTTTTTTAAAGAGCTGCTAATCGATTGCTTTGATCATGATGCGAGACCTTTTTCTGTCTAAATTACTCTATTTTCTTTTTGGCAAGTAATCCATCCTCAGGCTGGAAGCAATATCATAAAGAACACTTCGAACAAATGTGAGTGTGTCATCACGGAACTTATAGAGTTCATCCGAGCGCATCAACTTGTTTCTTTTGAGCTTGTCAAGATAGATGATTCCTTGAGGGTTGTTGTATGCAGTGTATGGGGTCATGTTGGAGATGTCAGAACTAAACGTCTTAGGCTTGGTGATATTAAGCTTCTTTTGGTAGCTTTTGACTCCTAGTTGAAGATCTTCCACCCGCTTAAGAATGACAACACGTCTAATAAACATCTGTAATGCCACATTCAAGTCAAAAATGACATCTCTTTCCATATTGGAGAGCTTGAGAAGCATCATATCTTTAATATCACACAAGTTAAGTCTTGGGAAGTCACCTTCCCTGAACTTGTAGAGTTGTTGATCTTCTCTTCGAACTTCAATCTCCTCCAGATACCCATAATCATACCACTTCATAACTTTAACATGGATTACTGCAATGATTGTTTTTGTGGAGAACACATCATGCTTGGACTGCCTGTTGCTTGCGTATCCATAGAACCGTTGTCATTTAGGACCTTAGTGTGTGATTCCTTAGATAGCATATTTATCATAAGCTACCTTCACTGGACTCCATAATGATGGAACCATGTCTTCGATTCCTTGAATATCATCATACTTAGCAGCCTTGATTTTTGTTGTATAAGTCGTATACTTCATGCTTGAGCTTCCACCTTTCAGATACTCGAGGTCGTTGTTGATGAAGTAGTTAACAGGAACTACTTGACAACCTCGATCTTCAATCAATGGTATAATCTTGCTAAGGTCAAATGGATATTCTTGTCCTTCCGGGTTAGTCCATTCAAGTTGATCGATCACAACTTTATAACATTCTTTGAAATGATATTCGAGTTCTACTTAACTTTTGCATGTCCCTTTGAGAAGATTAAAAGCTGGTCCGACAAGATGCTCTTGGGTCAGATTATTAATCTTAAGATTGTTGATGACATATGCTGAGAATTCGATAGGAGTGCTCATCAACTCGTTGAAGGTGAGAGGAGATTTTTCTACTTTGGCAATTTTGCTGATCTAAGTTTGAGGTGCTCTAAAATCAATAGATTTTTAGTTTTCCAATCAAGATCAGGAGTCGGAGGTCTCTCGGGTTTCTTGAACCAGTCATCCCTTGAAGTTTCCTCGACATTGGGTTGATCATAAGTGTTACCCAAATCACCTTCTTAATTATGTGGCATCTCAATGTCTGCAGTCTTAAACACTAACTCTTCTTCTTGCGCAGACTTACTAGATGATTTTAACTGAGACTTGGTGCCTTTGGATGAGCTAGACTTTGATTCTTTTGATTTAGAACCTTTTGATGGTTTAGCATCCTTGCTTGTCTTTTGTTTCTTCAACCCTTAGTTTGATCCAGCAGGAGGGTCTTCATCTTTGTCTTTGTCTTTATGGTCTCTCTTCAAAGAATACGGTTTACCTTAAGATTCAAAGAGATCCTTGTTAAGCTTGTAAGATTTGACTAGTGAATCATAGAGATCTTTATGTTCTTAAGTTGCTCGATATGATTTACTTTTCTGCATCTTGTCTATAAGGATATTCTTCAATTCAAACCTTGTGAGTGACGCTGCAGCCTCATATATGGATTATGGTTGAGAAGAAGATTTAGCCAAGACGACATTCTCATGTGATTCAGTAATGGTGCTTTGGATCACAGGAGTGGTGAATTTAGATACTTCCTTTGGTAGGATATGAGGAAGTTGACTCTTGACTTCATCTTTGATGATATCTTTCACAGACTTCTTAACAAGATCTATGTATCTCTTCTTGTTATCTTTAGTATTCTTCTTAAAATCTGCAGTGTATGACCTAAAAGCCTTCTGAATAGAATCTTCAAGTCTTGTGCTAAGTTAAGCATCCACCATTGCAAGAATTATCGTTTCGAGCAGTTATGCAAAGTAATCCACTTATTTGAGTTGTGAGAGCTCCTTTTCAAAGACAAAAACTCTCTAGATGAATCTGAACAGGGATGAAAAATCTAGAAGTGCAGGAATTAAGGTTGTAGTTGTTACAATTATTGGTGCAGGAGTTAGTGTTGGTGTTGACTTTTGTGGAAGCGGAGTGATTGGTGGAATTGTCGGAGGAATGGTTGGTATAACTGCAGTTAAAGTTTCTGGGATTACCGTTACAGGTATGTTGAGAAGAGATGGAGTCTGAGTACTTGGTTATTCATGACGAACCTTGACATTCATTATAGAAACAACTTCACTGTCAGTTGGCGGAACGTTATCCAAGTTAAGAAATTGATTGGCAAAGTCGGATGAAATAGAAGAACTTTGCAATGGAACTTCAGTCTTCTGTGTGTCATGAATAGTTGTAAGTATTACATGTTTATCATATTTGACTTGTTCATATGTGGTCTGTTCAGTGCTATCAGCATGACCAGCATTAGTCATCTCTGCATCTCCTTTCCCTTCTTCTTCATGCTCTGTAGCTTTCAACCTCACGTTCACATCCTTATACATATCCTCATACTCTTCTTCATCATCAGTGAATCCATAGCTATTAGGAGTATGTACATACTCTTCTTTATATTCTTCTTCTTCATCTTCGTTCTGATTGAGATTAGCATTCTCATCTTTATTAGAATCAGTCTTTTCACTGTCACTTGCTTTATTGTCACCATCAGCATCACTGTCAACATCATCATCATCATGTTTGGTTACATCATCACTATCATCATTGATATCATCATCACTGTCTCCCTAAGATTTATTTTCACTCTCAAATAGATATGTGGGTACATCGAGAACCCCTAGTTTAGTACCAGTTCCTTCATCTATACTTGTTGTCTTATCTTCAGACTTATCAAGAACATTTTGGTTGGGAACCAACTCCATCACCTGAGCCACTTGCATGATGCTTGTGAGTTTCAAGCTTGCTTTTCTTGAGAGTTTTCTTGAGCTGAGCAGCTTCAAGTAATGCTGCTTCAAAAGGTTAATCTATGCCTTTGCCTTTATCAGCTTTAGTTGGTGCTTTCTTCTTTGACACAGACCCACAAGGAGTGTCTCTGATGACAACACTTATTGTTGGCACAGTAGCAGACTTCTTGGTAGGTTTCTTAGCTTACTTAGGCCTCACTATAGGTTCTTCTTCTAAGACAGGAGACAATTCTTTGAGGGTTAAGTAGCTTTCTTAAACTTCCTTGCTTTCTTGGGAGT
>BQNB010079723.1:8124-30156 GCA_026074375.1 Tanacetum coccineum | reverse complement strand
TTGGCCCTTGTACTTTCTATATCCTTTTTCCTCTTTTATAATCAACTTTCCTCTTTTGCAATTTTGGTCCCTTGAACTTCAAACATTCAAATGAGCCCTTAAGCTTTGCACACTTGTCAACATTTGTCCTTGACTTTTATCTTGAGTCTTCATTTCTTGTATCAGGCTGATCCGACTTTGATTTTTGGCTTTCATTCTTCACTCATTGCCTTGTCTTTTCCGTTCCTTGTCGGTTTTTGACTGTTTTGCTTCCTTTTGTCTTTTTTATCCTTTCCTGCACAATAGACACAAAAGCACACATTTTCCTATCCTTTTGGCATTTTCTTGCTTTTATTTGGCAAAATCCCGGGTAATTTATATATACAATTAAGCATTTATCAAGATCTATTAAATAACATTCGCGCTCACATAATGTAATTCCCAACTACATCTATGCAATTGACAGTTCATGACATGGGACTTAAATTAACGGGTTAATCGCTTTACATAGGCAACATGAAATCAAAATAAAATTTCCACTTGCGTCCAATTTATAAAAACAAAGCATGTTTCCTCCACCCCAATAATAGTAAATCAGTAAAACTGTAAAAAGTGGGGCTATGAACCCACCTGAGTGAGTGATCCTATTATATATATCAACTGCCGGAAAATACTTTCACAATTAATTCCAATGCAACCTAATCCAATATAGGACGAATAAGTACCAGAGTACTTTAATTTAATAACATTATATAATCCATATTGTTACATCGTACTATCACGTTTCGAGCAATCATAATTAAAAGGATTGGTCATGACATGACGTTCGAGGAGTAAGGACACTTAAATCGTAAAAACCACAACTCGTCGATACGCCACCGAAGAGGCCTCATATGAAACTCCCTAGTAATATAGTACTTTGAATAACCACATATATTTCTATATAGCTCAATCACCATCTAAATGTTTGAGTGAACATATTTATAATTGTAAAACATTTATAAATATCTGAATAATGTAATCATAGTTATTCCTAGGTAGTTATAGTTTACTCCTGTAGTTATAGTTGTACTACTGGTAGTGTTGTAGTTCCTCCTGGTATGGTTGTTACTACTGGTAAGTTTTGTATTCCTCCTAGGTATGTTGTTACTAGCTAGGTTAGTGTTGTAGTTCCTCCCTGGTAGTGTTGTTTTAATACTGGTAGTGTTGTAGTTCTCCTGGTAGTGTTGTAGTTTATTTTCAAGACTGACCGACTATAATGACCCACTAAATCACATATTCATGACACGGTTCTAAAGAAATTTATGCGAAACGGATATTTTTGAAACAACTTTCCAGTTCTGTCCTAGACCTAAAACTCCGACCGAAATGGGCGAAAAAGCACTCACATAAGACTATGCAGTGTATTAAATTACAAAAAGCCAGATTATTGCCAGCAACCGCCCTTACACCCGTTTGATCACTCGCTTTAGAACTTAAAGACCTCCTGCGGGGAAGTAAAAAACCTTCCGAACGGACTTTCAAGTTTCGGCCGAAAAGGCCGAAACGGACTCGAAAGTGCCTGCAAATTCCATCTAAAATCTGACAGAAACTACTAACTTAACAAATGCTAGATTTTTATACTCGAATATATACCTCCTTTTCCGCTTAACTTTTCGTTAAAAATCCGTTTTGACTAAGTTTCTTAACATTTGGAATTCGGTCACGAGACGTATGTATCATTATATTATGTCAAACCCACAGTATGAATTCGATTTAAAACAGCCGCCCAATATTTATGTGTATAACTTTATAAAAACCTGTTTTATGTATTAAAAAGTCCTTAGTGGTATTTAAGCCATATTCACATATTTCACATAAAATCATAAGAATAAAAGTTATAAAGGAATAGGAAGACCTTAGATGATGTATGAGATGAGAAATAAGTGCTAAATATCGTGTTTATATTCAAACCTAAAGCTTTACAACTTATAAAACCCTAGCTTTTCCAAGTAAAAAGCCCTACCTTCCCATTTCTCTATGATTATTACTTTGCAAATATGGCGATTTCAATGCTTGAAAAACACCGTTAGAATATCTTAATAGATGTGAATAGGTTTTATGGATTTAGAAAAAATTGTTTTGGTGTTGTATGTGTGTTAATAAATTTGGCCCGGTGATGGTTTTTTGAGCTATGGAAGGGAATAAGTGCTAAACCCGTGTTTAGATTCAAAACTAAAGCTTACAAGCTTATAAACCCTAGCTTTCCAAGTAAAAATAGGAAAAGGTTACTAGATATTTTAGTTAGCCAAGTTTGACTAGAAAAATCAAAGGGGAGGGGGGTTTGTGCTGTGGGATTCAAAGGGGACAAGAAAGGAGGGAACAAGGGCCTTTAAGGCTTATGTTCCTTGGTCTCTTGGTTCCTCCTAATGGGAATCATCCCATGAAAACAAGGATTTATGTTTCTTGTTTATTTTCTTTTCTAGTTAATATGTTACTTGTGTATTTTTAAAAGAAAATGTGTAAGTAAACTTTTGTATAAAAATATAAAGTGTAGTTTTTATTTAAAAGGTATACTTGTAATGTCTTGGTATTTTGTAAAGTATTTGTTATCTTGTATATACATATGAGACGTGTATATATATATACATATGCATAAAGTTTTATAAACTTTGATCGTTGTATAAAAACGTAGGTAATTGTTGAAGCGTACGTTAATTTTTAGGGTTTTCGGGAAAACCTAATTGTCATTTATCGCGACACGTAAACACTTTCACGTATCCGATAAAATAACTTGTGTAAGGTTAATAGTTATCCTCAAAATAATTACTTAACCCTTGTTTGACGTAAACAATAATTTGCTTGATGCCCATTTACGTTAACTGATTATTTCTTGCTTACGCGATTTAACTTAACGATTTCCATTAAAAACAAACGCGTACAATACAAAAGAATAAATAGCGACTTTATCAATGTCGTACATTGTCCTAAAACACGAGGTGTTATACGTGGGTTAGCCTCGTTCATTGTGTGCCAGAGAAGGGCGGTATAACCATAATTGAAAATGATGATAATGAGTTGATACATACTCGATTAGTTACGGGATTGCGTGTATGCATTTACTACCAAAAGTTAGATGATGCCACTCGTAAAGATCATTTCCCGTTGCCATTTATGGACCAAATGCTTGAGAGACTCGCGGGAAACGAATACTATTGTTTTCTAGAAGGTTTCTTGGGATACTTTCAAATTCCTATTGACCTGCAAGACCAAGAGAAGACCACCTTCACTTGCCCTTATGGGACGTTTGCCTACCAACGCATGCCTTTCGGCTTATGTAATGCTCCAGGAACGTTCCAAAGTTGCATGATGGCCATTTTCCACGACATGATCGAGGAAACAATGGAGGTCTTCATGGATGATTTCTCAGTCTTCGAGAATTCTTTCTCCTCTTGCCTCTCATATTTAGACAAAATGCTCAAACGGTGCAAAGACACTAATTTAGTTCTAAATTGGGAGAAATGCCATTTTATGGTAAAAGAAGGCATTGTTTTAGGACATAAGATTTCAAAGTCCGGGGGTGCTCTCACTTAAAAAGCCAATACTACTTTATTGTACTGGTGTTTAGCAAAACTGAGTATGATTCTCAACTTTTCGGGTCTAAATGATCATATTGTGGGAGACGCATGATAAACTAGAGCAAGAAAATTGAATGTTTAGGATAAACATAGACATTATCCATCTATCATCAAACACTACAAGAAAAAGTGACTTTAGTGACGAAAAATGAGTGACGACTTTTTATTTGGTCACTATTTCAACAATTTATTATTTTTAGTTAATAATAGTGACCAAATTAGTGGTCAATAATTTGATATGGTAAAAATAGGTGACCAAAATTTTTGGTCACAAAATTGTGTAAAGTAATTACTTTTTAAATCATAACATTATTACTCTATATTACATTTCACAAATGGTCGGTGGCACTGTAGCAGCTACAGTGCCTGCTACAATGCTACAGTACCAGGCCAAAAACTAGCCCAAAATTTTCAAACTAAAAAAAATAAAATTTACAAAACGGACCCTCAACTTTTAACTGTTTACGACTTTTTTACATAAATTTTTAAAAAAATAATAAAAAAGGCCCCTCAAGTTTCTTTTATTCGCAACTTTTTTACATAAATTTTTTAAATAAAAAATATACGGACAGAAATGCTTCTGGACCACGAATAAAATGAGACCAGTATTGATATTTACCAAACCGAAACTTGCACAACAACAATGCAAAAAATTTGGCCCAAACTAAAAAAAAAAATATTTACAAAACGGACCCTCAACTTTTAACTGTTTACGACTTTTTTACATAAATTTTTTAAAAAATAATAAAAAAGGCCCCTCAAGTTTATTTTATTCGCAACTTTTTTACATAAATTTTTTAAATAAAAAATATACGGACAGAAATGCTTCTGGACCACGAATAAAATGAGACCAGTATTGATATTTACCAAACCGAAACTTGCACAACAACAATGCAAAAAATTTGGCCCAAACTAAAAAAAAAAAAAAAATTACACTTTACCTGTAAAGTTTAAATAAACTTTAAAGGATCCTTATCCAAAATAATAAGCTTGGAAAGATTCTTTGGCGGTTATCGAAAATAACAACTATATCAAATTTATAAAAAAAGTGCAGATTTTTTTTCAAAAAGTCTGACCCAAAACCCGAATAACAACTATTCACCCATCACTCGGTTTATAATACCTAATTATCAACTAATGTGGCGATACTATCGATAAAATCATGAGAAATTAATTCAAGATTACTAGCAACTAATTCGATCATGTTTTAGCTTTCAATTTACACCAGCGATCTACTCCATCGATTGACACCGGCGATCTACTCCATCGATCGACACCGACGATCTACACCGGCAAAACTAATTGAAGATTACTAGCAACTAATTCCGTATGATATCATTACTCTTGTTACTGAATTTATCATTTGTTTGGATAGATGTTATGTTAAATAGTTAGCTCCAAATTTGACCTAATTTTCATTAATGTTATAGTTACTTGTGATTGTGATTCAGTATGATGTGATTATACTTGTGATGTGATTCAGTAGCTTGTGATTATGATTCAAACACACACGTTTAGTTGTCGTTTTAGGTCAATTTGGTTTGACTCTAAAGTAGGTAGTTGACTGGCTTATTCAATTGATTTTAGGTCAGTTTTGGTGTGTGTGTGGGACTATAGTTTGTGGTATAAGATAGGAAGCTTAGCAAAATTGTTTTGAACACGATATATAAGGTTGCGTTACTTTGTCTTGTGGTCTACTTCCAGCAGTTTAGACATAATTGATCGTATATCGTCCATGTATGTGATTAGTGTTCTGCTTCATTTGTAAGGATATATTGAATCTTGGTGTAAGATTAACATTTTGTGTATTAGTGCTTGTTATGAGGTCATAGTGTACTTATCACACTAAGTTCTATTTTAAAAATGGTTATGCGTATCTAGTTATTTAGGGGTATAGGAGTAGCTGCAGCGAAAACTGAATTTGCCAAACACTTGGAACATATGATTATATTTGATTACCGCAAGTTAGATCTCTTGTAAGGTATTAGTGTCTTGGAGATAAGGATTAGCTAAAGTGCTTTTGTATGGGATTAGAGCCTTGATAACTTGAAGATACTGTATGGATTATTACAGAATCTTCCTGGTTAGACATGATGTAAGAGTCGCTAATGATGACGAGTGTGTTATTATTCTTCAGATGGATGGGCTTGCTCGGCCTGGTGCTTCTAAAGGAGTTTCAAAAAGGTCTCATTTCAGGTATTCCAGTACTAGTTGAATTGGTGAGCCTAGTGGTCAAGGTACTGGTGAGCCTGGTGGTCAAGGTACCCGTGGACTATTTGCACCCCTTCATTTCAAAAAATATCCAACAAAAGAGGCTGCAATGATGCATCCACCAGATGGATGGTGTTCGAACTCGTGATTGGGTAAATTTGTGTGATAGGTTTGCAAGTGAAGCATTTCAGGTTACAAGCTCACCTTTTTTATTCTTTTATGTACATAACATTCTGCTGATAAAGAATACATATTTCAAATTATAATTTTTTCTAAACTTGTAACTTCACAGAAGATAAGCGCTAAAAACAAGAAAAACAGATCTTTCAACAAAGTTCCACCCGCAGTCGGCAGCCTTTCGGTTGCGAGAAGAGTTTATAAGGTGAGTCAATTTTATGAATAATTAATATATTCATTTCTAATTTTGTCTTCTTGGAATTATAGTATGATATATGTATGAAACAGAAAAAGAAAAAAGGGAGAGAAGTAACATCAATGGAATGTATGAAATTGCGCATTATTCTAGGAAAACACACAAAATGGTCAATGAAGAGGCCAAAAAAGTTTTGGTAATTTCTACTACTTCATGCCTGACATTTAAAATTAAATAATTAATACATAAGTTGTTAATATACCAACTCTTTTTGTGATACAGAATGAATTACGGATTGAAGAAGCTAACTCTACGTTGACACTGGCTGAGATATGTTTGAAACAACTAAAGCATATTCCTGGACATATTAAAGGGCGTTCTGCATCTACAAGGAATAGTTTGGGTAATGAAAAGTTAAGACTAGACTTAATTCATTTAAAGAGAGTGTTTAATTGGTAAGAGACTGTGAGAGTCTTCTAAACGCGACTATGGTGATGTTAATATGATGTTGCGGGAAAGCAACATAAAACCTAAACAAACACATACAACGGACAACACGTATACATTCAAAGCGTTGTGAAACAAATTCACTTATCGGGTAGAGAATTGCGAGGAGAGTTAGGTCAAAAAAAATTATCACCGCTTCTATGCGCGGGTATCCAACTAGTAGACTAATGCAGCTTGAAAAATCAAAGATAACATCAGATACAATTGATGTTTTATCTTCATAGCTTGCAGAACCACTACAAAAGAGACATCTAAGCAAAATATACTACAGAATGTAAGCTCCATCGTCAGAATGTAAGCTCCATCGTCTTATGCAAGGTCCATTAAACTTTATCTGCCACAAACGATAGTAAAAATAAATACTTTGTAAAGAAAAGAACATAATTTATAAAGCTATTTAAATGGAATTTGCAAAAATTTATGCCACTATATTCAGTTCAAGCCCCCAAGTTAACTATTTATTAGATTGTATACTTCAAGAATTTCTGTTGACTCTACATAAATTTCACGCCTCTCAGTTCGTTTGCTTGGTTAAGTCGATTCAAGAACAGTTGTATGCTCATTGGAAAACCTATCATCTCTATGAAACTTTCAGTTATTGACCTTTGACCATTTCAAGTTTTCAGTCATTCTTGTAACAGTTTTAAATATTTGAACCTATCTCTTGTTTATTTTTTGTATGTTTACTTCATATTACCAGTTTCATTTTACTTTTGTAGACTTAACGGTTTAACTTGTTGGCCCTTTTTATTTTATACATGCTATATATAATTTAACCTATTGACAGTTGCATTTTAATACATTGTCTCGTTGAGTACGGTTCAAAAAATGAATTATGTACATACGTAAAGAAGTAAAACCGTTAAAAATATCAACGTAATCATGTTTACTTGTATGATATGCTAATACTTTTCAATCAATCCTCCATGACAATTGTTGGCACAGAACCTTCTTGACTTTCGCTCTCACTTAAAAAGCCAATACTACTTTATTGTACTGGTGTTTAGCAAAACTGAGTATGATTCTCAACTTTTCGGGTCAAAATGATCATATTGTGGGAGACGCATGATAAACTTGAGCAAGAAAATTGAATGTTTAGGATAAACATAGACATTATCCATCTATCATCAAATTTCATAAAATGTTTTTCTTGATTCTGATATTTGAAGTCACAGTACTTTCAAAATGCACATCTGAACTCCCTTTATGTAAATCTGGCAATTTGGAACCATTCACTCCAGAATGGTATGATTTATCTCTAACAGATTTAATAAAGAAGTTTAGCGAGGGGAAACGGGCCAAATAAGTCGAACATGTACAAAACGGAAGTTTGAACATGAAGCGTCTTTTTTCAACCCAACAGTCTCCGTAAATAAAAATTGCTCATTTTAGGAAGATTATATGTACCTTTTTCTTGAGGTGGTTGGCTAACAACAACATGCATCGTTGCAACTCCACAAGGAACATCAGACAACGCACTCCTGCATTCGCCCCATTCGCCTACCATTCTACTGTTTTCTAATATATTTCCAGCACTAATATAATCTTTAAATCCTTTACTGTCTTCGAGGCACTCTCCTTCTCTGTCAAAGCAAAAAAGATAAGAGTTTTTCAATTGGGCTAAACTTAAAACAAATGTTTTGACGTTATATAAGCACCATTACAAAAAGCTTTTGCACCTAACATAAACATAACAATAAAGCTCTAAACATATAAAATTATAATTCAATACATATCATACTCAGATGCATGGCCGTTAGTATCTGACAGTTTCAACTTTCAACAGCAATGTGGTGTTTAATCCCCACTTGTAATGCAATTCAAATAAAATACTTATGATATTCAACCAACAGTTTCTCAAAATGATATTGTTTCTCATCTTTTCTATTAAGAGCGCCATTGAGAAACCTTTAGTCGGAGTTTTAGGTTGGAAACAGGATAGTAAAATATACGAAACCTTATATCATGTTCATATGCAGTTGTGTATGCTAGTTTATAAAAGAAGTTGTCACACATTATCCATGAAAGAGGTAATTGCATTAAGACTGTTATAAGAAACACCATCGAGTGTGTTAACCGTTTGTGGTCTCGATAAGGCCTTTGACCTAAAGCTAAAATCAGTAAATTGCTACAAAATAGACAGGTTAAAAGGGCTTGACGGGTTGGGCTGACCCACAAAATTCGTTTTACGAAAGGTTTTACTTTAGCACAAGTTAAAAGTTTCATAAGTTCAAAATGAGATTCATTCCACAGTGTCCCGTTTTACCTAAGGTGTTATGTAACTTGTTTAACCATTAAAGCTACATAGATCCAAAGAGTCACCTTTACCTAGGTGTGCATAACTAAATGTTTTCTATTAATAAAAAAAAGCTGAAAGAAGCACCAGGTTTACAATCAATTACCTTAGATTCCAGATTAATACTTTGATCAGGTTTCTTAGCGCAAGCCTTTATAGAACAACTTGTATTGTTGGATGTGTTAATTTACATTAGCGCACTAGGGTTGAAGACGCATTCTCGTGAAGAGATTTGCAAAGATCGAAGTCCGTGAAAATTGACAAACGCCATATATTACAAAGCAACTCCTGATAAAAGGTGAACAAAAGATACTATAAGTTAAAAATTGCAAGACAATGCAATGCAAGAGCCTTATAAAATCCAATAACAGAAAGATTAAAAAAAAGGTCTTTGAGCAACAGGGGTCTTGTTTTCGGCAAAATAGAGCATTTGAGCACCTATGGGATAACATGTAGATATGAGAATGTAGCCAAGGTGAGTTGGACCAAGCAAATGGTATACAATTTAGATAATCATTTTTCTAAGAACGAGTCACATTGGTTATGTGTCAAATACTAATACGTCGAATTCACACATTTGCGCTCTTTTTATTCAGTGAAGACAAGGGTTCTGGCTCAAATGTTTTATGTTGCCTTCACGGGTACCAAGCTTTTAGCTTTTTAGGGGCTTTTAACTTTTACAATTATATGCTTGTTTGACAACAAGCATGTAGCTTTCAGTGTTTGGAACACTACTGAAAAGAACTTTGAGCGTCTGGTTTTTAGCATTCTGAATTGTATGCTTGCTTCACACTTTTTTAGTTACAGCTCCACCTAGTTACCAAATGCTTTTACAGAACAAAAAAACTACCACTACCACTAGTTTTGCCAAAAACAGCCTAAGCCTAAGCATAAACAACAACATACCCAATCCCGATGGGGCGGGGTATGAGGGAGGTAGAATGTAAACCCGAAAGTAGGGAGACTATGAAGACCTCTGGCAAGTGTAAGTGTGCGGGTGGGAGTGGTCAAATATATGTGCATGTGTGAAAGTGATCAGTAACAAGCCTAACCATAAACAAATCCACAAAGTACTAATAAGCATACAACTATACAAGTACATTCAGAGGCGGAGACACGAGGGGGGCAAGGGGGGCAAGGTGGGCACGTGCCCCCTAGGAAAAAAATTGCAGTGTAAAATTTTTAAAATATCATGCTATTTTTGTAATTTGCTCCCATAACTAGCCGCAGTTTCAAAAAATTATCAAAGTTGTCTCCCTGACCATAACTTTTTGGCTCCGCCCCTCACTACTAGCAAGAACGAGCTAAACAACGAGTGATGAGAAACAAGATATAACTAAGAAAAATCTTTAATCTCATCATTAGCAACCTATACCATGTCTCAAAAACAAACAACTTGCATCAATGATACTCCATAACATAAAATAAAGACAACATACAACATTTGACCAACAAATTCCAATACTAAATTAACAAAAAATCATTAGACTTTATTGGTTTTCATTTTCACCTGACATATACTAATTTCATTGCCTAAACTATAATATCAAGCATTCATATAACGATTATTAAGAAATGTAAATAAAATAACATAAGATTAAGGTATGAAGATTAATACCTTGATATGATGATGAAGTGATAATTGACCACAGCCGCCGGAACAGTTTTCCACTTCACACTCTTTTGTCGTTTCCGGTTTAACAACAGAGCAAGGGGTGTAGTGGCTAAAAAAGTTTAGCCATTTGACATCCCGCCACCTCATTTCAACACAAAAACTCAAAATACCCACTCACTTACAACATAACATATTTTAGCCATTTGAGTCCCACCACTCACTAATTTATTTATTTTCCTAATCTTTTCACACAAACTAAATTTTTTTCATTTCAATAAAAATAAAAATACAATACGCAATAAAAAAACAACAATACGAAAAATATTGCAGTGTACAAATTTTTAAAATATCATGCTATCTTTGTAATTTGCTCCCATAACTAGCCGATTTACAATGCAGTTTCAAAAAATTATTAAAGTTGTCTCCCTGACCATAACTTTTTGGCTCCGCCCCTCACTACTAGCATGAATGAGCTAAACAACGTGTGATGAGAAACAAGATACAACTAAGAAAAATCTTTAATCTCATCATTAGCAACCTAGTTCTAATGAAGACCAAGCTGTTCGTATTTCTAAATCTATTTTTGTAACTAATTTTCCTGGATTCAATCCTTGGGTCGAAGGAATGTGTGGAATGTTTGCGAGGGGTATAGGGAAGGTGATAGACCGTTTTATTCCTAATCGTAGATCCAAAGCAGTAAACGTTTTGCTTTGTCAGGTTTTATTATTCGTGTTAACGATTTAGATCGTTATTGATTGCAATCTTTGCAGCGATTGTGGATTGGTCTGTTTCCCCGTCTCACATGCTAATGTTGCCCGTTTTGAACGTGCAAACAAAACTGTATAACACCATCGGGGCCATCTCAATCCAATGCGCCATGGGTAATATTTGGGTCATTTGTTTCTGCTGCTGAGAGACTTTCCACCATTGATTGCCGCTGTTGCCACTGTTCCTCCTCACTCGGCGTTGGTTTTGGATGAATTCCTGTGTTGTTGAACGTGAATCCTCCATGTCGTCATGGGGCCGTGTGAAGAATATTAACTCCATACCACCTAACCGGATTCTATAACTAAGTAAAGTTTTTGAGGCATGTGAAGCTGTCGTATTTAGGTGGGTTATGGGTGTTGATAAGGAATGGATAACGAGGGTTTCTAAGAAAATTTGGATCAAGTAGGGTTAAACTCTGGTTCTGTACGCTTCTTATTGCCTAATAAATGATTTTGTCAGTGATGAACGTGTTTTTGGGTGACATTGAGGTATCCCACTTCAGTTTGGTCTCCGAGAAACGTTTGCCAAGATTGGTAACAAATGGGGCGAGGCTTTGCTATCGATGGATAATTTTGGCTCCTCTTTTTGCTCGAAAGCGGTTGTTGCAACTTAACGAAACAACCAGAATCTATATTGAGAAATTTAAGGTGATTTTTAAAGGTATGGTGTTTGTGGCTCCGGCGAAGGAACTTTTACTTGGAATCCGAGTTTTCTTGACCTAGGAGTCTGTTTTATTAATCCTTGGAGACGAATCAAACATGGCGCTAAAGAAATTCTTAAATGATGGGGCTCAAGAATATGGATGTCGAGTCAGTATGATGAATGTAAATGTGGATGGTGTGTCCGAGACAGTTTTTCAGTGAAAATGTGGATGAATGTAAGTTGATGGTCCATGGTAAGGAGATCACAAACAACAATCAGATGATCCGTTTGGTTTTTATGATCTTATTGAATAAACTTCCCGCTAAAGGCGTTCGTGATGCGAGTACCTCTATCGCACCTCCTTTGTTTACCCCCTAAAACTTCTGTGGACGCACGCTAATGTTTGTAAGAATTTGTGAAGATGGTCCCTACTAATGGAGAAGACAAGGTGAATATGCCTAGGGTGGATTGCTATGGTTATGGACCATTCACATGGAGGTTTCATGATTCCCTATGGGAGAATCAGTTTTCTTTTTTTCTTCCTTTTCACATAAAGTTCATAACGGTGGCTCTATTCTTGACATTTTGGATGACATGGTTCGGGTTGGACATTCTATGGGTTATAATTTGGATGGGTGTTTGAAAGATATGGAACCATTATTGGGCTCACAAGGAGATGAAGATGTTCTTAAATGAATATCCTTTCTCTAAATATTCGTAGTCTGGGCACAATTACGAAAAAGGATGGGTAAATGTAGTTAAATTAATAACTAGGAATCAATTTTTTAGCGATGCAAGAGACAAAAGATGATTGTATTTCTCATTGACGTAAAGTCCCTATGGGGAAATTCGAACTTTGATTTTGTTGCCAGTGACTCATTAGGGAATTCTGGTGGTATTCTTTGTATTTGGGAGGCTTCTATCTTCAAGAAAGATGGCGCTACTATTTCTGATAATTTTATAGCTATTTACGGCACCTGGTTACCTCGTAATGTCAAGATTGCTTTTGGTGCGGTTTACGCTCACTCAACACAGCCTGGTAGCAAAAGGGCTCTTTGGGATTTTTTATCTAATCTTGTACGGAGATGGAACGGCGAAGCTATTATAATGGGTGACTTTAATGACGTTCGGACTATGGATGAAAGACTTGGTTCGTCTTTCAATGCTTCTAGTGCACGGTGTTTTGATCGGTTTATTGTGTCTTCTGGTCTTGTGGATGTCAAGTTGGAAGGTACTCGTTTACCTTGGTCTAAATCCCTGCAGCCTCCAAAATGAGTAAATTAGATCGCTTTTTCTTGTTACGGGAAGGTAGTTATCTCGCTTATATCCGTCTAATTAGCTTTGTGTCTTGACCGTCACTTGTCCAGTCATCGTCCTATTCTTTGAGGGAAGTTTCGTCTGATTTTTGGCCTGACTCCGTTTCGGTTTATCAATCTTGGTTAAGGATGGAGGGTTTTGATTCGATGGTGGAGCATGCGTGGTTGTCTTTTTCGCATTCTGATTCCAATGCTATGGTTAGGTTCAAGAAGAAATTGCAAGACCTTAAGTCTATTATTCGTTTATGGGTTAAAGATAAAAAGTTTCATCTTCATAACGCAAAGAATTCTCTACAGAATGATTTGATCTCTATTGATAAAGACTTGGAAAGGGGAAACGTTTCTGATGACATCCTTCTCAATCGGATGGAACTAAACCGACGGCTGCAAGATATTAAACTTTTGGAGGTTAAGGATCTGGTTCAAAAATCTAATGCAAAGGGCTAATCGAAGAAATGAGACTTCTAAAATTCTTTTCATGTATTATTAATATAGAAAAGGTCTCAGTTGTCGATTTGTGGTGTTTACGAGAGGGCACTTGGTGTAAGCTGATCCAGTATTTGTGAAGGGGCATTTAAGATCACTTTGAAGTTCGATTTCAGCAACCGTGTCATGATCGTCTCAAACTTAATGCTCCTTTTCATAATCGGTTGTCTTTGGATCAGGTGGATGAGCTGGATAGGGCAGTATCGAGGGACGAAATTCGTAGGGCTGTTTGGAACTGTGGCGAGAATAAGTCTCCTGGCCCCGATGGTTATACGTTTGAATTTTTTAGAAAGTATTGGAGTCTTGTCGGAGCGGATTTTTGCGATGCGGTCGACTATTTTTTTAAGTCTGGTACGTTTCCAAGGGGGTGTAACTCGTCTTTCATCGCCTTAATTCCTAAAGTTAATGATGCTAAGTTCGTTAATGATTTTCGGCCTATCAGTTTGATTGGATGCGTTTATAAGGTGATCACGAAAGTCTTAGCTAATCGTTTGGCTACTGTTATATCCGATTTAGTTTCCGAGACTCAATCGGCCTTTGTTGCTAATAGACAAATATTGGACGGTCCTTTTATCTTAAATGAGATGTTAAACTGGTGTAAGAGAAAAAAGAAGCAAGCTATGTTTTTTAAGGTTGATTTTGCTAAGGCGTATGATTCGGTTCGGTGGGATTATCTCTTGGATATTCTTCATGCGTTTGGGTTTGGGCCGAATTGGTGTAGGTGGATCCGTGGTACTTTTACTTCCTCCATGGCTTCCATATTGGTTAATGGTAGCCCAACGTCCGAGTTCCCTTTTTGTTGTGGGTTGAAACAAGGTGATCCGTTGGCCCCTTATCTTTTCATTCTTATTATGGAGTCGTTACATATCTCTTTCTCCCGTGTTGTTGATGATGGGCTGTTTAAAGGTTTTCAATTGCATGGCTCGGTTAATATTTCTCATCTTTTTTATGCTGACGATGCCATGTTCATTGGAGAGTGGTCCGAACAGAACTTACATAATATTGTTAAAGTTCTTAATTGCTTCCATCTTGCGTCGGGTCTTAAGATCAACATTGCTAAGAGCCAAGTCTTGGGTGTCGGGGTTTCTCAGAATGTTGTTGTGCAGGCGGCGAATAGGATCGGGTGTGCTGTTTTGAACACTCCTTTTCGTTATCTTGGTGTGACGGTTGGGGAGTGTATGTCTCGGAAGTCGGCTTGGGTTGGCTTGGTGAACAAACTCCAAGCCCGGTTATCTAAATGGAAGGTTAAAACCCTTTCCATAGGCGGCAGATTGACCCTTCTTAAATCCGTTCTTGGGGCCTCTCCAATTTATTATATGTCAATCTTTAAGGTTCCAAAAGGCGTGTTGAAGACTATGGAATCTATCCGTAGTAAGTTCTTCAACGGTGTTGATTCTTCGGATAGAAAGATTTCGTGGGTAGCTTGGGACAATGTCTTAGCGTCCAAACTGAACGGTGGTCTTGGTGTCTCGAGTTTCTTCGCGTTGAATCGTGCTCTTTTGTTGAAGTGGGTGTGGCGCTTCATTTCTGGCGATGGCTCTTTATGGTGTAAAGTTATTCAAGCGATTTATGGCTCAAAGTTTGATCTTCATGTGACCGATCAACCCTCGATTTGGTGCTCTATTTTACGTGAAGTAAAATCTTTGAAAGATTCTGGTTTTGATTTTTCTTCGCATTGTAAGAAGCGGATTGGGGACGGGTCTTGTACTAGTTTTTGGTATGATATATGGTTAGCTGATGCCCCTCTTTGTGTTCAGTTTCCCCGTTTGTTTGCTCTCGAATTGGATAAGGAGATTGTGGTGGCTAATAAAATGGGAGCTTCTTCGGTCTCAGCTTCTTTTCGCCGGGACGTGCGTGATGGAGCTGAGCGGCAGCAGTGGGATGACCTTTCTTCAATTATGAACTCGGTTGTCCTCTCGTCTTCCAAAGATAGGTGGACTTGTGATTTGTCGGGAGATGGAGAGTTCAAGGTTAAAGTCATCAGAAACTTTATTGATGACTTGTTTCTCCCTTCGTCGGATGTTGCAACGAGATGGGTAAAATTCATTCCTATTAAAGTTAATGTTTTTTCTTGGCGTGCTCGTCGTGATAGGTTACCTACTAGAGTCAATCTTAGCCGTAGAGGTGTTTTGTTGGATTCCCATCTGTGTCCTCTTTGTAATGCTGCTATGGAGGATGTTCAGCATGTTTTCTTTCGATGTGACGTGGCTCGGGTTGTTCTTCGTAAAATTTGTCGTTGGTGGGATTTGGATTGGCAGGAGATTTGTTCTTTCTCGGATTGGGATGCTTGGTTCTTATCCTTTCGGCTTTCTTCCCGTCATAAGTCTATTTTAGAAGGTGTTTTTTATGTTGCTTGGTGGCGGATTTGGAGGCTTCGAAATCAGTTGGTCTTTGACGCTTCGCCTCCTAATCGTTCGACGATTTTTGATGACATTGTTTCTTGGTCCTTTTTATGGTGTTCTAGTAGATGTAATAGGGCTTTTTCTTGGGAGTATTGGTTAAAAAACCCCTATCTTATTTCTTTGTAATGTCTTTCTAGCTCCTTGCTAGTTTTTTTTAATAAAGTTGCCGTTCAAAAAAAAAGTTACCTGCTTTTTGCAGCAAGGATTTCCCAAAAATTTTTTTATAAAGTTTCGAAATGCAAAAAAACCCATAAGCAAAATACAAAAACTTTGAGCATCTATTATTTTCATCAACCACTGCTTTGAGGGTAATACCTTTCTTTTCTTCTTCTTTTTTCTTTATGATATTCTAGCTTTATCTAAGATCTTGTTTATTATCGGATCTTTCATATAAACTTACTATAAGGGATCCAAATTTAAATGTACTAGTCGGATACTCCCGCACAGCAGCGACGATAAAGATTATCAATCAAACTCTCTCCGCAATTCCCAACCCGCTTAGTGAATTCGTTTCACAACAATTCAAATGTATATATATATGTTCGTTGTATGTGTTTGTTTGGGTTTCCCGTAGTTTTTCCGCAACATCATATTAACATCATCATTTTCGCATGTAAAAAGACTCTCACACTCTCTTTCTCATCAAACACTCTCTCTAAAAGCATATAACTTTTACGTTTGAATTCAAATTAAAGATAAAGTTGTAAAAAAATTGAATCAAAATAAAATAAAGGGCTAATGACTTAAAAAGTCATATAACTTGACACTTTTTGTCTTTGTGTGTAACATCTTTTTTCTTTCCTATTATGTCATCAAACTTTCAAAAGTCGATCATTGTGTGTATTTTGTGATCATTTTACCCTTACATTTTCTAAATTTCGAAGGGTAAAATGGTCATTTTACATGACAAAATAGTTACAAAATACACACAATGATCGACTTTTGAAAGTTTGATGACAAAATAAGAAAAAATAAAGATAGTCACACACAAAGACAAAAAATGTCAAGTTATATGGTTTTTTAAGTCATTAGCCCTAAAATAAACCAACTAAAAATGTAAAAATAAAAAAATTCATAAAAATATATCAAAATAGATATTGAATTAAAAATAACGCGATTTTATAAAATGATAAGTGAATTAGATCTCCAATAAAATAAAATAAATAGAAAAAGGATATTTACATTTAAAATATCTAGATGTGGTTTTTTATTAAAAAAATGACACATTCTTATTAACTTATATATGACTTAGTTTTAAATTGCTCCGTGCACGCCACGGGTCTTTTCTCATTATGTTTTTTCTAAACCAACACACACACACAAACACCCACACACACACACACACCACATATATATATATATATATATATATATAATATATATTAATATATATATATTATAATATATATATTCTGTTTAGAAGTTATGTTTATTAGAGTATTATCGAAATATAGGAGATAATAGATAATGTTAAATCTTTTATATATTACTAGTATATAACTTTGAGGAGATTTACTAATTCTTTATCTTTGATTTACATGTTTTCTGACTCGACATTGTGAGCCAACTAATACCAGCAAAACTACCCTTTTAGGTAGCCCGAAGTCGGCTCAAGTGAACCTTCGATGTGCTTCGGTTGTACAACATGATTTCAGGCCGATAATGAAAAATCCACCAAAAGTCTTCAGGTAGATTTGAGATGTGATTAGATAATGTTAAAACTTTGTTTGGAAGTAAGAAATTGTTTACATTTGTTGTATTTTAAAATATAAAATCTAGAGGTATAAAGTTTAAGGAGTTATTTGTTTATTTTTTTAAAGTTATAATAAAATTTATAAATTTATAAATTTACACTTTTAACTCCATATAATTTATTTAAAATTAAACCACTAAAGTTTTATTAATTATCTCTTCTTTTTTCAAGTTTTTGTTTTCACAAATTTGACACATATATTTTTATGTGTTTTTTTCTCCACCATATTTTTTCAATTTTGACCAAATTGATTCAATTTTGACTTTTTATTGACCAATCAGATCGCACGATTTTGTCTACGTGGCAAAATCAAGCTTTCAGATTGGTCCAATTTATTTTCATATAAGATTTAATCTGTTAAAAAACTCCGAAATGATGTACTCCCTCCGTCCCATATTAAGTGTCCATTTTTGACTTTTTGAATTCTTTTTTTATAAACTTTGACCGTAAATATTTTTCTTTATGTTATATAATGCTTACTGAAAATTATACCAATGAAAAATACATTCGAAACTCTATCCATTCATATATTTTGCATTGAGTATCATATAACATAAGAAGAAATAATTAAAGTCAAAGTTAAAGAAAAAATACTTTTAAAAGTCAAAAATGAACACTTAATATGGGACGGAGGGAGTAATTAAAATAATCTTACAAATGAAACTTTGGTTATAATCATAATACAATAATGCACGATATGGAACATTTGCTTAGATAACATTAAACTCACCACTAGCATGAACCTCTTTTACTCTCTTTTCATATTCATCTTCTTCTTCTACTTCTTGATAAACTTCGTCCTCCTTTTCGTCATCTTCTTCTGCTCCCCAACCAAAATACCCTACAGATCTTGACGATGGCGGAGGGTTTCTTGCCTCCGCCACAATCTTCATGATCTCCTCCACACTCTGAAGAGAGAATGTCGGGTTGTCTCGCTGATAATAATTTGTTTGAGTTGATTCCATTAGCTCTCTTGGTAGATTTTTTAAGAACCATGGATGATTCTTAATTTCCTTGATCGTAATCCTCTATTTGATCATAATGCAATAAGACTGTCAGCGTAAACCTAAATGTCAATTAACTTATTCAAGTTTTGTAAAAGAACTTTTGCTTACCCGTGAAGGATTAGCAACGAATATTCGTGACAGTAGCTGTTTACATTCCTGAGATATGTGAACATAGTCTGGGATCTTGTACTGTATGGCCATAATACGCTGCAAGACAAAGATCAGTTTATTAATGATTAAACTGATTAGTGATTTGCCTCATTTCCTTTATACTCACTTTTAATATTTTAACTGTTTGCTCTATTTGTTAATATAATTAAACTACTGGTTAAAAACTTTGTTTGGCAAGAAATGGTGCTTACAGTAATGGTTTTTCTGAAGTTTTTGGGGTCAGCAGGGTCTTCAAAAGGATATGCTCCCACAAGCATAACATATAGTGTTACTCCACATGACCACACATCTGCCAACTACAAAATATATGAAGAAAAAAAATATATTGATCAGTACCTTTTGCATGAATGAGACAGTATATATTGATTTGAGGAATATAGGTATTAATTGAATGCAGACGTGTTGTGCAAATGCATTGTGCGTAAATTAACTTTCAGTTCGAAAAACAACATGATCATGATGCGTACCTTGCCATCATATTCTCGACGAGAAAGAACCTCTGGAGCGATGTAAGCAGGAGTTCCTACAGTTGATTTGGGTCTTGAATGTAGAAGCGACGACTGCAAAGAGACAGTAAAAAGTTTTAATTGGTATCATAAACAGCAAATCATGCCAGATTTATACTCACATGATAAAATCATACTATATTTATCTGCTACAAAGTGCAAAACATTACTGCTCTTGCCCTACTAATAACTTGAGAAACAACTTTCTTCTAGTATGAAATCTCAGTGTGTTCTCATACTAACAGAAATACATTTATTCGCAAACAATGTAAGGGGAACAAGAAAACTAGATTATAACCTTTGAATAACCAAAGTCGCATATTTTGAGGCGAGGTGCCCGACTTCCGTCCAAAAGTGTGTTTTCCAACTTCAAATCTCGATGACATATTTGCTGTATGTGCCACAAAATTAAAAACATAAATGAGGGGAACTATAATCTTAACAAAACCTCGTCAATTTCAAACCATCTTAATTAATTTCATTCAAAAACCAACTAGTGTGTTTCAAATAACTATAAGATTTTATCGGTTGTGTAATATTATTTGATTTGTGTTTTTTACTAAGTTTGGTTCAACACTTCAATCTGGCACCATGTTAACAGCCATTAGACTAATACCAAGAGGTAGAATGCGTGGAAACTGAAGTTTGTATATAACTTTGTTGTCTTTGTTGGATGAATGCAAATATGAAAAATATACCAACTTGTGTTGAAAATATCTATTGAAGGTTTAAGTACAAATTACTTATAACCTTAGTAATATAATTATTAAACTCACAAAAATCTACATATTTTTTCCTGAGAAAACTGATAATGAATTTACCATCGAGTGGCAGAAGGAGACCCCAGAGATCAGTTGTTGGAAGAAATACCTTGCCTGTAAAAGTTAATTAATAACATCAGTATTAACACAATACATAGTCACATAATTAATGTGGAACTAGCATTAGTTATGTACAAATTTCGTTGTTGGAAATGAAATATAAAAACCATTACCTCATCTTCACTGAATCGACCAGCCGTGCATATACGATCAAAGAGCTCTCCGCCGGCAGCATACTCCATCACAATTGCTAGATGTGTTGGTGTCAATACGACCTTTATGGGAAAACAAAAGAAAACGGTTAATAATTAGCCAACAAATAACTAATATTAGGTGAAATGGTGAAAAATATATTAACCCCTCCAAAGCATATATACAACCATACAGCGTATCACTAGATGCGCACATATGACAGTCTTATATCTAGCTAAACAAATATATAGTTTAACTTAACACGTACCTCCTTGAATCGGATAATATTAGGATGACGAAGCGACCTGTGGTTTATGATTTCTCTAGCCACATTCTCATCAATCTGCGTTCATCATTTTCGTAAACACAAAACATAAGAAATCCATCGCATGCATACCTTTAAACACATACCTTTGAACCAGACTAAATCAAAACACATATACCTTTGAACCACGCTCGATGTACTTCATAGCAACAAGAGCTTTGGTCTCTTTATGTCGCATGAGCCTTGCGACCCCAAAGTTCCCCGACCCAAGATCCTTCACCACCTCATACTTGTCCATTTTCGGATAAGAGGGGCGAGTTTTTGACTCAATACTTCGTGTAGATATGTGGAATGCATAGATGCAACGTATGTTTGTGTTTATATATACACATAAGTATCCGGGTCTGACAGGGTTTCTCCGGGTCTGACCAGGTTTTGCCGGGTCTGACCGGGTTTCACCGGATATGAACGGGTCTGACCGTGTTTCACCAGATTTGGCCGGGTTTTACCGGGTTTTGCCGGGTCTGACTGGGTTTCTATTATGTGTCTATTTCGAGTTTAGGTCATTTCACTACAACAAAATGTGGGTTTGGGGTCGGCCAAAAATTAGGGTCGACAATGTCGACCCTAATATTGGCAGGGGACCCACTTTTTTCAACCAAATGTGGCTAGTCAACAAATCAGTTTTGGGTCGACATTTAGGGTCGACAATGTCGACCCTAAGTTATAAAAATTAATTATATATGAAATAATTATATATGAAATAATTTTTCAAAGATTTTAACTTTATTAAAGTTTATGGTCGACAATGTCGACCCAAAACCTTAAGAAAATGTCGACCCTAAATTGGCGCCAAAATTTTCATGATCCCGCCATATCGAAAAAACCCAAAATATAAAAATGTTTAAAAAATGTTTAAACATATAAAAAATGCATTTAAAAATTATATATAAATATTTAAAACAATTAAAAATTATATATAAAAAGTTATATATTTTATAAAAAAGTTTTATATATTTTATAAAAAATCATTTTATATAATAATTATATACGAAACGGGGAACCGGACCGACCCGGCCGAAACGAACCAATTTATATTTTTTTT